>JALXJV020000013.1:8314855-8330350 GCA_024633595.2 Lepomis macrochirus
CTACCAGTGGTGGTAACACTCCCCTTAAAATACAAACTGTAAAGTTTGTTAAACAGCTACATATTGATAGAACTACTTCATCACATTTTGCTTCATACACTACAGCCTAGAAAGGGCATCAGCCAACACATTCTCGAATCCCTTCTTGTGGAAGATTTCTAGGTTGTAGTCCTGTACTGTCAGGGCCCATCGCGATGAGACACTGGTTATGATTGGACATGCGACACAAAAACACAAGGGGATTGTGATCGGAATAGGTGGCTACTGGCAGAGAGCTAGAGCCAACATATACCTCAAAATGTTGCAAGGCGAACAGCAAAGCAAGGGTTTCCTTCTCTATAGTAGAATAATTGAGCTGGTGTTTGTTAAACATTCTAGAGAAATAACACACAGGATGGTCCACCCCTTAGCATCCTCCTGAAGCAGGACAGCACCCTGAGACTGTACACCAAGCGTAGCAGAGGAGGCCGAGGGCTTGTCATTGTCAAGACCACTGTCCAGGATGAAACGACGAAGATCCAGGAACACATAAGAAAGATGGCCCCCAAAGATGAAGGGCTTAGTGAATACCTCAGGCAGCAAAAACTCGAAGGTGAGGACAAGGAAGATGAAGAACCTTTATGGCGAGACAAGCCACTGCACTGCGTGGTACCGCAGACAAATAGAAGCTGATATCAAGAAATCCTACCAGTGGCTGGAAAAGGCTGGAATAAAGGACAGCACAGAAGCACTAATCATGACAGCACAAGAACAGGCACCCAGTACAAGATCAATAGAGGCTGGGGTCTACCACACCAGGCAGGACCCCAGGTGCAGACTGTGCAAGGATGCCCCTGAGACAGTTCAGCACATAACAGCAGGGTGTAAGATGCAGGCAGGAAGTGCGCACATGGAACGCCATAACCAGGTAGCTGTCATAGTGTACAGGAACATCTGCCACGCAGTACGGGCTGGAAGTCCCAAGGTCAAAATGGAAGACACCTCCTAAGGTAGTTGAGAATGACCGAAGCTAAGATCCTGTGGGACTTCAAGATCCAGACTGACAAACTGATGATGGCGAACCAACCAGACATTGTGTTGATCGACAAACAGCAGAAGAAGGCAGCAGTGATAGATGTGGCAATACCAAGCAACAGCAACATCAAGAAGAAGGAACACGAGGAGCTTGAGAAATACCAAGGGCTGAAAGAGGAGCTAGAAAAGATGTGGAAAGTAAGAGCAACAGTGGTGCCAGTGGTACTCGGAGCACTGGGGGGCTGTGACCCCCAAACTGGGAGAGTGGCTACAGCAGATTCCAGGTAAAACATCAGAGGTCTCTGTCCAGACACATACTACCCTGCAAGGGGTGAGATGGGGATTTTTAAATTTTTATTATATATATATATATATACACAGCTGCATGGGTGTAAAAGAAAAGCTCATTATCAAATGAAATCAAGACAAAAAAGACACAAGTGACCCACTTCATATTATTAACTGTATATAAAGAATTGTAAATGACACATTTTCTCTAACAAGCACCTCAAAATCTCAATGAATGCATTAAGAAAGAAGTTCATTCATGACCTTGGAAACAGTTAAACAGTCTCTGCACAGCATCCATCCACTAACTGTTGTCTAGCTTTCATTCACATCACATGGTTTTCCTCAGCAGATGGAGTCGCTCAGTGGTCATTAAATTTAGATTTTCAAATTTCCATTCCTCTGAGCATTTTTTAGGACTTCATGTCCATGTTGGCTTCAAAGTTTAAATATTCCATAACAGCTGTTTTCTGGCTCTGCCCTCATGTCCAAAATTCCTAGTAGTTTCTTTAGCGAGCTACCTGATATACCAGCTTCAGCCTCTGCTCTTGACTCATTTCTTTATTTAAGAAAATCTGGATATTATAAACAACAAAATCTCTCGTCAATGCGCATTAAAATAAAGTCAATATTTATTATTAAACTCATTTTCCACAGTGGAATGACAAAACAAAATCACTAAAACAGTTTATTAAAATACTTTTTAGTATCCTCTTCATGTAAATGTGTAAATATGGAGGACAATGCTCTCAGTACTGAGGGGGAAACACCATGATATGTTGAGGACAGCTACAGCTCACTGACTCTGTGAAGAATCACACTGCAGATACTGAAACTATGATGATCAGGTGGGATTCAAACCCAGGCTACTGCAGTAGGACTCAGGCTTGTTCACGGGGCGTGACCTCTAGCAACTGTTACTTTCACTATAACAGTAATGAAAACAACAAATGGTAACACTTTCTATGAAGGTCATCGCTATAATGACTTATGCATTTATTTATAAAACGATATAATGCGTTCATGACACATTATAACGGTTCTTAGAATCACTTACAAACATGATTAGGGCGCTATAGCAAAGTTCATAATGTATTATGAACTTTTGATTTAATTAGTTACAAACTCATTGAGCCACCGTACAAAAACCTCTCACTGTAGAGAGACACGGCTCTCTGACTTTGACACAAACAAACTCAGCAAACACATTCACAGTTATGAAGTAAAAGGTAAACTGTCAAAAACTATTCAAATTAAAAAGCAAAAATTTCACCTTTACTGTAATGTTTAATGTCTAAAAATATTCTGTCTCGTAGTAAAATAAAGAAAAAACAGAAATGTAGAGGAAACAAACTTCACATTATATTTAGCTAAATGAAAATACAAAAATGATCAGAGAGACATATTTATGAAAAAATTACATTGATAAAATAAACAAAAACCTTATTGTTGAAATTTCAGTTTAACACTGATGTTAATTTCATTGTTAGTAAAGTTAGTGAACAGAGGACATTCTGAAAGTCTTTTTTTTCTGAAAGAACTTTTATCTGAGGCCAAATACATATATGAAAGAGAATTAATAGATCCAATCAATACACTGATAAAGTGACTGATCCATTGATAAACAGCATCATCAGAGTAATCCAAGTCCCTGCTGGAGTCAGTCAGAGCATTTCCATAGAGAGCCACTTTGCATCAGCAGCACCATGCTCCAGTGCTCTGGGAGAGTTTATAGTCCTGAGAGTTGAACACTGGATGACTGACAGCTGTCCTTCATGACAACAGAAGCCACAGAAATCCTCCTCATCAAAAACATGACTTTGATCTGCGTCCTCATCTGGACTCTCCTCTGCTGCTGCTTCACAGGTAAAGTCCAGAGAATCAAACTCCTCTCCTCTATGAACATCCGTCCCTCTGAAATGAAGCCCACAAAACCATGACGCTGCTTTATGTTTTTGTCTCTGTATCCTCAGAGTCCAGAGGCCAGGTCACAGTGACTCAGCCTGGAGCAGTGAGCTCTGCTCTGGGAGGCTCCGTCTCCATCAGATGTAGGACCAGTCAGGATGTATATTTTGAAAGCAACTACCACCGTATAGCCTGGTTCCAACAGAGAGATGTAGAAACTCCTAAACTGCTCATTTACTTTGCTAGCACTCGAGTATCAGGGATTCCAGGTCGTTTTACAGGTAGTGGATCAAAGTCTGACTTCACTCTGACCATCAGTGGAGTCCAGGCTGAAGATGCAGTAGTTTACTACTGTCTGAGTGAACACTATATCAACAGCCAGCATATCTTCACACAGTGAAAAGCGTCAGTACAAAACCTCCCTCAGTCAGACTGAACAGAAACTGAAGTGACTGCTGCAGCTGGAAGCTACTGCAGAGACTGATACACTTCACTGAGGACACACACACACACACACACACACACACACACACACACACACACACACAACTAATGCATTAGTTGGATATAAACACTTCACAGATTGAAGTGATTTTTATGCTTTTATTATTATTTTATACCCTCATTTTGAAAGGTATAATTTTAAGTCAGTTCCTTGTATTGTAATAAATCTGGAAAATGTTATCATTGTGCTGAAGCATGTAAATCCAAGAGACGCTCCAGGGCCAGATGGTACTTATGGGCTTAAAATTACCTGACAGCTTAATTGAACGCTGTCTCAACTATTGTCAAAACCCCCTTTAATTCAAGTCGTGTTCCAAATAAGGAAATGATCTCATGTAGTACCAGTTCCAAAGATAGCTAATTTAAAACAAGTTTAAGAGTACAGGCCAGTCAACATCACATCACTTATTTTGAAGATTTTGAAAAATTAAAAAACTTATTGGTCACAGCTACTGATGGAGAACACGATCCCTTTCAGTTTGGCCACCAGGCATCCTCATTCCCATATATGAACATCTTGGGAAACCTTTGGCCCATGATGTACTTTTTGTTTGCTGATGTTTCATTTAATTACATGCAGCCACACCTTTTAACCTAAAGATTGGTTTCTGATTTGCTTCGATCAGCTTGTATTGTGGATTTTAAAGTTTTGACTGACAGTCATCAGCTGGTTCTAGTGAATGCCTATCTGAAACATACAATGGTTCACCTCCATGTGTGCTTTGTCCCCTTTATTTTTTAGCAGATCCACCAACAAATCGTTGATGAAATCAGTGAGCATTTTGACCTGAGCAGATCTCAGCTGGTGAATTCTTATTGCTACCTTCAGGACATCACGTTCCTCTACAGTAGGCTCCAACTGCCTGTAAAACTACCACCAGATGTTTTTTCTCTATCTGCTGCTTTCGACACTGTTTTTACCTTACTTTTATGATCTTAACTGTAGCACTTTGAGGATTTACTTAAATGTAAAGTGCATAAGAGATAAAATGTATTATTATTATTATTATTATTATTATTATTATTATTATTATTATTATTATTATTAGTAGTAGTAGTAGTAGTAGTAGTATTAAAACTAATCATTACTGTAAGTCCTTTATCCCCTCTGCTTACTACCTTCTCAATTCTATGAAGTTTTTGTTTTCATTATTTATATTTATGATTCTGTATGACCTCATTACTATGTGTATCTTTGTAGATTGTCACTAAAATATCTATAGTTATTAATATAAATATTACAGTCTTGGAATGATTTTAGTTTTGTGATGTCCTGTGTTTTTCTTTCTTACTGTGTGTATGCAATACATTCTCACTCCCATTTCGTCACATATGGACGCTTGGTCAAAACCACTTGGTGCTGCTTTTTAATGCCCTTCAAGGTGAAGGCCTCAGCGGTTGAAATTTGCGACAAAAAGTATGCAACGAAGGTTAAACTTTCTAAATAAAACTAGCAGGTAACATTATGAAACGTCATGTAGTTAAGTAGAAACGTCTTAATTTGGTTAAGTTTAGGCACCAAAACTACTTGGTTAGAGTTAGGAAAAGGTCATAGTTTGGCTTAAAATAACAATCTTACTTACCATGGCAACAGACAGTTTTCAGTACTAAAAATAAAAAGTGCCACACTTTTACTCCTATGTACTTCTTTTTAAATGAAATATTACATATAGTGAGATTTTGAGGTTTTTATTGTTTTAACTATCTTAAATATTTCTTGTCTCAAGCAAAAACTTCTACACAATGACGTGTGTCTATTCTCCTAATAAGAAGGAAACATCACTGAACTGTCAGGCTTCATTACTGAAACATTCAAATGAACAATGCTAACTACTAAAACACTTTTCAAACAAACTGATAAAACAGAGAAACATCTTGACCCAGGGCTTTAAAATCATTAGTTTGGGAGAAAGATCCAATACTGTGCACATTAAGCACTGAATCAAAAGAGTGGCCATGATTCTAAAACTTCTTAAAGTATTTTCATACAGAGTAATTCAGCATAGTTAAATAAATTGATAAGAATGTTTAAAATGTAATTAAAAGTTTTAGTGCAACAAGGTTTTTTATTGGATTGGATTTTATTCAGACACTGGCAACTTCAAGAATAGCTGTGAATACACATTTCAAATGTCAGACACAATATGTGATTATTGATCCATTAATAAATCATCAGAGTAATCCAAGAGCTGCTGGAGTCCATAGAGATCATACAGAGTAATTCAGTACAGTTTCAGCAAAGAGCTGACCCAACATTACAACCGTGTTTCGCCAAAGTGGTAAGTGACAACAAGAAAGCAAGTGGGGAAAAAGTCACTTGATGTCTGTGTTATAGTTGTGCCCTTGCCAAAAGGGCAAAGGGGCACAGAATGTTTTATCTGTAGTGTGTGAGAGCAAGTAGCCTGGTCATCTACTGTAGGTACAAAGACGTACCAGAACATTCTTAAACATTTCTTTTGGTCGGTTTTGGCACAGTTGTCACGTAAGTTGTGAGGAAAACCAAACCAGGTAATCCCCCCCACGCCTCTGTGTCCAATCCTGTTAGGAGTAGTGGTAGAGTGAAGGCGGAGGTGTGGACCCAAATGCAGATGTAGGCGAGGAGGATGCAGTTTGATTGAAGATTTATTTAAGTAAAAGTCAAACAGGCTATGCTGGGAGCTCAGCAGAAATGTCCAAACTCAAAAAGCACTCCAACAAAAACATAATCCAAAAACAAGAACAAAAGATAATCCAAGGTACAAATCCAAAACTCAAAGAACAATCCAGAATTCCAGGAAACAAGGCAAGACACTCAACAGACGACTTGAGACTCTACCATAGAGAAGACTTACTCAAACACATACAAGGACGTGACAAAGACTGAGGAGAACTGAGGAGAATATATACACATACAGGGACTAACGAGCGGGACGGGACCAAACAGGTGACAAGACTACTTAACATGGAAACAAAAGACTAAGGACAAGACAGTACTAAGAAGACAAAAATGAACGAACCAAAATAATAAACAAGACTACAAAACTCTAAACCAAGACAATGTCAAATAAACACAGGAAAAACAATAGCACACAACTCAAATCCTAACAGTACCCCCCCTCAAAGGGACGTCCCCAGACGTTCTTAAACAAAACCCCCCCCACAAAACCAAAGTCCAAAAAACCCTAGCCAGGGTGGGCGGAGGGAGGACGGAAGGAGGGCCAGAATCCAAGAAAACAAAACATACAAGAAACAAAACATACAGTCCAGGAAGGTAGGGGCAAAACAGCGAGTGGTCTGGGACAGTGAGGATATCAGGTGGGTGGTCTGAAGGCAGAACAGAGGGAGAACGGGGAGCAAACAGTTCAGGGAGCCGTCCCGGAGGACGACCCAACAGTCCGAGCAGACCAGGGGGAAAACAGAGCTCGGGAGGACGCCCCGGAGGCCGACCTAAGAGGCCGGGCAGAACAGGGAGGCAGCAGGGTTCCGGAGGTCGTCCGGGAGGACGACCCAACAGACTGGGTACAGGTGCCAAACAGAGTTCAGGAGGTCGTCCGGGAGGACGACCTAACAGGCCGGGCAGAACAGGGGGGCCAAACAGTTCCGGAGGTCGACCCAGGAGGCCAACCAGAACAGGGGGCAAACATAGTTCATGGAACCGTCCCGGAGAAAGAACCCGAGGCGGGCGACCTGACTGGGGAGTCTCAGGCGGGCGGCCTGAGAACAGGGCAGGGAGGCCTGACGGGGAAGCTGGAGGCCGGCGGCGAAGGCGGGATCCCTCAGGAGGCCGACGGCAAAGGCCGGCGACGAAGGCGGAACCTCTCCGGAGGCCGAGCAGGAGGCCGGCGGCGAAGGCGGGACCTCTCCGGAGGCCGGGCAGGAGGCCGGCGGCGAAGGCGGGAGACCACAGGAGGCGGATCTGGACTGGAGACCACTGGAGGCGGATCTGGACTGGAGACCACTGGAGGCGGATCTGGACTGGAGACCACTGGAGGCGGATCTGGACTCGGGACCCCTGGAGGCCAGACACGAGGACCTGAAGTCAGTCTGAGCACCAACTGGACCGCCGGGCAGGCGTCCGCGCACTCAGGTGCCGCTGGGCAGGTGTCCACGGACTCAGGTGCCGCTGGGCAGGTGTCCACGGACTCAGGTGCCGCTGGGCAGGCGTCCACGGACTCCGGTGCCTTGAGTGTTGCGGAGCAGAGGTCCAGAGGCGATGCTGCGGAGCAGAGGTCCAGAGGCGGTGCTGCGGAGCAGAGGTCCGGGGGCTGGGCTGGTACCAGTCGGACCACCGACTGAGAACGAGGAACAGGAGAATTCGGCTGGGCCACCGGCGGAGCTGGTGCCGGTCGGACCACCGACGGAGCACGAGGAACAGGAGGATTCGGCTGGACCACCGGCGGAGCTGGTGCCGGTCGGACCACCGACTGGACAGCTGGGCTGGTGACCATGGACCTGGCACGAGGAGCTGGAGTCGGTCTGACCACCGACTCGACAGCTGGGCTGGGGACCATGGACCGCACACGAGGAGCTGGAGTCGGCTGGGCCACCGGCGGAGCTGGTGCCGGTCGGACCACCGACGAGGGACCAGGAACAGGAGTCGGCCGGGCTACCAATGGAGCTGGTGTTGGTCGGTCCACCGACGAGGGACCAGGAACAGGAGTCGGCCGGGCTACCAATGGAGCTGATGTTGGTCGGTCCACCGACAAAGGCTCTGGGACAGGAGTCGGCTGGACCACCAATGGAGCTGATGCTGGTCGGTCCACCGACAGAGGTTCGGGAGCGGAGGTCGGCTGGGCCACCAACGGAGCTTGTGCTGGTCGAGCCACCGACGGAGGTTCAGAAACAGGAGTCGGCTGGGCCACCAACGGAGCTGGTGCTGGTCGGTCCACTGACAGAGGATCAGGAACAGGAGTCGGCTGGGCCACCAACGGAGCTGGTGCTGGTCGGGCCACCGACGGAGGTTCGAAAACAGGAGTCGGCTGGGCCACCAACGGAGCTTGAGCTGGTCGGTCCACCGACAAAGGTTCTGGGGCAGGAGTCGGCTGGGCCACCAACGGAGCCTGTGCTGGTCGGTCCACCGACAGAAGTTCGGGAGCGGGCTGGACCACCGGCGGAGTCGTTACCGGTTGGTCCGCTGGCTGAGGATCGGGCGTGAACTCAGCAGGCCGGGGAAACTCAGGCTCCAAGCTGCTCAGGAACTCCGTCTTCACGTTTCTGGGTGGCATGGAGGTTGAGGCACTGGACCCCCGGTTTGTTCGTCTGTGGCGGCGGCGAGAACCCCGTCGTCCTTCTGAAGATTTCTCCTGTGGAGGGACAGATGGGGAACTCGGAGGGTGGCTAGCCTCTGTGCTAGCACACCAGGGACCATCCATGTGCAGGTCGGCTAGCAGGCCGCTAGCCGAATCGGGTTACCCCGGTCCAGTGGCTGGTTGGTTGGGGTTCTTCCATCTGTTCACTCTCTGGCTCCATAGGCAAGTCCAACAAAAGGCAGCCAGAGAACTAGAAGTCCATGAATCCCCAACCAACCTTGATGTTTGAGCCGACCTAGAGGGGGTGGCGCAGGTAAGCAGGCAGGCTGGAGACTAGCCGCTGCAGGGCTAGCAGGTCGGGAAACTGACTGATGGCTAGTCCCTGCAGCGCTAGTAGGCTGGTAAACAGGCTGGCTTGTTGAGGGGCCGGACAGGGTGATTAGTCCAAGTGTGACTGGCCGTGATTCAGGCAGAGGACAGGTTGTTGTGACGGAAGGGGAAACAGGGTGATGTCTGGTAGGTTTGGTGGCAGGCTGAACAGCAGTGGAGGAATCCAGCGGGACCGACATGGCAGTCTTCAAACACTCCAACTGTGACATCAGGTTTGCCACACCCGGAGCTTTGAGAAACCCAGGGTTTAATCTGACAGTCTCCTCAAACGAGGCTATTGCCCTTAACCTCGCTTTCATAGTCCGAAAACTACTCAAGGCGAGTGAGAGTTTGTCCATAGCAAAACTTACTTCGCTTAAATCCTTCCGGGACAAGGGAACATCTGCTGGATCCATTTCTGGTCACGCCCTACTGTTAGGAGTAGTGGTAGAGTGAAGGCGGAGGTGTGGACCCAAATGCAGATGTAGGCTGAGGAGGATGCAGTTTGATTGAAGATTTATTTAAGTAAAAGTCAAACAGGCTATGCTGGGAGCTCAGCAGAAATGTCCAAACTCAAAAAGCACTCCAACAAAAACATAATCCAAAAACAAGAACAAAAGATAATCCAAGGTACAAATCCAAAAACTCAAAGAACAATCCAGAATTCCAGGAAACAAGGCAAGACACTCAACAGACGACGCAGACTCTACCATAGAGAAGACTTACTCAAACACATACAAGGACGTGACAAAGACTGAGGAGAACTGAGGAGAATATATACACATACAGGGACTAACGAGCGGGACGGGACCAAACAGGTGACAAGACTACTTAACATGGAAACAAAAGACTAAGGACAAGACAGTACTAAGAAGACAAAAATGAAACTACAAAACTCTAAACCAAGACAATGTCAAATAAACACAGGAAAAACAATAGCACACAACTCAAATCCTAACACAATCCCAGTGATTGACAAACCGTTCAACCGCATCCTTATTGACTGTGTAGGACGTTTACCTCGCACTAAGAGCGGTAATAATTATATATTGACAATGAAGTGTGTGGGTGCGAGGTTCACTGAAGCCTTTCTCCTGCGCACTATTACTGCTCGTGTTTTTTGTTAAAGCACTGACTAAGTTCTTCTTTACTGTTGCCGCGTGTCGTACAGTCTGATAGAGGGACCGACTTCCAATCTAACCTTTTCAAACAGTTGTTTAAGAAACTACATGTGCACAATGTGGTCTCATCAGCTTAACATCCTGAGTCACAAGGAGCTCTAGAACATTGGCATCAGACATTGAAGTCGATGCTCCGAAAATATTGTGAGTAAATTGGGATGAGGGAGTCCCCTTTGTGCTGTTTGCTGCTCGTGATGCAGTACAAGAACCATTAGGACACGGGGTCGACAAAGAAGTCTGGCATTGGGCCAAATTTTTTACAAGCCGTTATATGGCGGGCCACAACAAAATTACATGCACATATAGCTCAGTCGGTACAGCATTAGGTAGACTGTAAAATCGATCCCAACTTACTGCATATAATTTTCCTCCATTGTTAAACAAATTGAATAACAGCACAGTTTTGCACATACCCACAATAAAGCATGTGCAGCAGTGTGTGCGTGCGTTCTGGCGTTTGATCCATAAACCCATGGACACTTATTTCCCTGAGAAAATTCAGGTGATCACACGTTTACTATGGCTTTTTCAGAGATGTGTCTAGCAAGCCAGAGACTTTTTTGAATGTCCTTCAGAAGTCTTCAAAGTAAAAGCTCTTAATAAACTCGACATGAAGCATTGCTGCAAAAACATTCTAGCGCTTTTATTTTAGGCACTGATAGTGCAAACAAAAGAAGGCAGCGGTGTAAATTTGACATGCAGAAATGAAAGTATGAATCAGCCTTCTTCATTCAACAGCATATCAATACAGCATTTCACCAGTCAATTCCACAATCAGTCTACATGCTTACTGTCTCTACTACTCCACATGTACAGGACAATATAATGCAGAACAGGACAGAAAGTGAGTGACGCCATGTTGCAGACTCACTGCTTCTCATAAAATTTACACCAGCTACTTCCTGCTTTAGGATACCAGAGCTACAGAGACGCTGTTGGACTGCACTGGCAGAGCTATCAGATGTGTTGTGTACATGACACTTACATTTATTTTGAAATTATCAGCTGATGTTATAAAATACTAGTTATCTGACCCAGAGATAAACCCAGTCTCTGTGTCTTTAATAGATTTACTGTGATTATTAGGACAGGAACATAAGACAGCAGTTATACCTGTAATTGGAAACGGCTGATGAGATGAACAGGTCTGTCTTTTATTCTATATACTGTGTTTTATGACCCTGAGTCATAGTTTTTGTTTGACTGTGAATCTTTTTCCACTGGGCCAAGCTGGCCACTGAGCAGCTCCACTGGAGCAGTATGGGCCTTGCTCAAGGGCACCTCAGTGGTGGTAAATGAGCAGTGTTTATTTTTACTTTCCACACTCAGATTTATCCTGCCGGTCTGGAGATTGAAACAGCGACCTCCCGGTATCAAACTCGCTCGTTTGGTAGCCAGCTGCACACTAAGAGCTGCAGGTGGAGGAAATAAGATTCACAAACATTTCATACATGTTTCTGACAGCAGCACAGACAGCAACAGCAGTTATATGTTTACAGTGTGCAGGGATACAGCTGACAAATCACAATGGCCCTCATTTATCAAAAGTGCGTACACCAAATTTCCAGCGTACACCAGGCGTACTCCCAAAACCACGGTGACTTTGACATTTATCAATATGGGCGTTGGCGTGCGGCACGCTCAAATCCTACGCCAGCTCAGGAGGTGGTGTACATGTACGCTAAGTTTTGAGTTAGAGCCGAAATGCGCAGAATTCATTTCCTAACAGCACAAAATGCACTGACAAACTAAAATACATGATATATTATGACCCACTGTAACAGAAACAACGTTTGAAACATTAATTTTGTGTTTATATTTGAGCACCACGGACTTTATACAGCCTATTGAGCAGGCAAAACATGCTTTGATTTGTATTTGGACTATTTTATCGTAGCTTTTGATGTCTTTTATTTGGGTTTGCTTTTAATAAAATGTGTATCTTCAAATGAAAAGGCTACAAGCAAAAAATGTTAAAACAACGAAGAGCATGAGCGGAAGGCTTGAAGCACTGAGACTGGCTTCCGAAATGGACACAGCCCCACGCCCTTTAGGTGAGGCGGGCACAGACATGTCGCGCACTAAAGCCCCGCATTTATTATCAGACAAACTTTATATTATGACCGCTACAGCGAGCACCGACACCCCCGCTAAAGGCCCCGCGTCCCCAGACTCTGGCATGCTGATCTCTGTTCATGTGTGAGTCCTGGGTCAGTGCGTAAAGCTCAGTCCCGGAGGTGATGGAGCAGCTTTTGATCAGAGCAACATTCTTTCATTTGGAGCTTATTTGGGACTTTGATGGGCGTTTTAGTGCTAAATCTGTCCCTTGTGTCCGTGTGTAATAGTCCCAGGACAGCACAGAGCACTGTTTCCCAAAGCTGCAAAACATTATGAAGGCTTTCTTTGCACCCTGGGGGTACACCGCCCCGTATATCCTCCGTTCATCAAAGTGAACGCTCAGCGAGAAGCTCTTGGCCCGTGCCCTGCTACTCCGGGATGAGCGCATCCTCCTCTGGGGCTGACAGCGACCTGAACTGTTTATGGCTCATCTGACTGCTCGTGTCCAGTTTTAAGCGCGTTGAACATTTTGTTAATGTGTCCAGTTTAAATCATCGAATAAAAAATTATTAAATTGTTTCCAAATGAAAAACCTCGTAATATTAAAATGCACAATATTTTTGAACATTTATGCCGGGAGGGGCTCTAGTAGTGAAACTAAACATTTAATTTTTATTTAAATCTGTCAAAACAACATAATATTTTGTTTCTGAAGTTTTAACTTGTGGACTTCCTGCTCCAAACCATGTATTTCTTGCCAGTATTTAGTCAGTCCCTGCCGTAAAGTCCTGGGTGCAGCCTCCTGAAGCTTGAATAATTGGGGCGTTTCATTCAATTTACACACGTTTTCAGCCGCCGCATTTATCAACACCAGGTGGTGCGTACACCTGGATTTCAAAGGTACGCACAGCTTCATAAATCAGGCGCTGAGAACAGTGTAAGCATAATCTCACGCACAAAAATACGCCCGTTGAAGAATGATAAATGAGGGCCAATGTGTGTCACGAGTGCTGGGTGAGTGCAGCAGGAGTGAGGCCAAGCATAAGACACTGAGGTGGAGTTCAGAGTTTATTTCCAAAGACAGGCAAAACCAAAACTCACGGGAACAAGAAACTGGTACATCCAAAAGCAGGTAACTGGTACAACATCCGACAGGACAGGGCAGACATGCGACAATGACCAGACGAGGACTAAACAGAAACTCCAAACATTTATACACCAGGACTAACGAGCAGGGCGGGAGCAACACAGGTGACTGGAATCAGGATTAACGAGGCAGAGAGACCGAAGGGGAAAACGGAGAGACTGACTGACAGGCAGATTACTGGAGGTGAAAAGACATAACACAAGTACTGAACACCAAACATGTCAAAGTAAGTTGTAATAGATCAGAATAATGAAAATAACATACTAATCCAGATCACAACTAAACAATAAGGAACACAGACTGAAGCTACGACTTGAACAGAACTCAGGGCAGACATGAGCAAAACACAGAAGTACACAGACCAGGAGAAACCACTAAAGACATGAACTAAGGCACAGGACTAAGAACTAATGACACAACCTAGGAACTAAGATACGAGACAAGACAGATATGACATCACTTACAGAAGCGGATGAATGCAAAAAATAAATTAGATAATAAATGAGACTGGCAACCAGACAAACAGAACCTAAGCATGATGGTAGAGAACTGGACATGAGGGACAGGACAGAACCAGTACAAGGGCAGACACCGAGACAGGACAGAACCACCACAACCGAACAAACAGGGACTGGATACAAGACCACAGATGGACAGGACTGAAACCCAAAACCCAGACACAGAGAAAGCAATATCAAAATACAGAAGGCATGGTAAAAATAGCGTAACACAGACAAGCTCAGGACAGGATCGTGACAATGTGTTAACTGTGCGGACACCAAGAGACAGAAACAGTCGTTCTCATTTGGAGAAGTGACACTGTCTAATTTAAATATTATTTGGTGGAATATATCAAATCAGATTCATGTATCACTTTATGCAGATTTTTACATTTTTTACTAGTGTGGAATACAAAGAAATATAAACAGAAAAGTAGCTCTTGAAACTGTACAGTTTTAAGATTTGACTTACTTCCAACATCCAGTCTGGTTCCTCCACCAAAAGTCCATCACAGTGATACAAACTCAGTGAGCTGCCGTACAAAAACCTTCTGACTGTAGAGAGACACGGCTCTCTGACTTTGACACAAACAAACAAAAAAGCAAAAAATATTTTTTTGTTTCTAACATTTTATCAGTTGACTAAAAATAGGACAGTCTGAAAAAAATCCAGAATGCATCCAGAATGTATTAATTTCATACATTAATTGTTAAAAAATTAATTTGTATCATTTTTTCTGGCAATTATGCAGAAGATATTTTGAAACTAAATATATCTAGTGGAATTAACATGAAATCATGTAAAATAGGTTTTAAAATATGTGTAATTAATAATCTGGTAAAAGTATTGATGCATTGACAAACAGCACCATCAGAGTAATCCAAGTCCCTGCTGGAGTCAGTCAGAGCATTTCCATAGAGAGCCACTTTGCATCAGCAGCACCATGCTCCAGTGCTCTGGGAGAGTTTATAGTCCTGAGAGTTGAACACTGGATGACTGACAGCTGTCCTTCATGACAACAGAAGCCACAGAAATCCTCCTCATCAAAAACATGACTTTGATCTGCGTCCTCATCTGGACTCTCCTCTGCTGCTGCTTCACAGGTAAAGTCCAGAGAATCAAACTCCCTCTCCTCTATGAACATCCGTCCCTCTGAAATGAAGCCCACAAAACCATGACAGCTGCTTTATGTTTTTGTCTCTGTATCCTCAGAGTCCAGAGGCCAGGTCACAGTGACTCAGCCTGGAGCAGTGAGCTCTGCTCTGGGAGGCTCCGTCTCCATCACATGTAGGACCAGTCA
>JALXJV020000013.1:8330850-8353698 GCA_024633595.2 Lepomis macrochirus
ATTTACACCAACTAATTTCTTAATATGCTCCCAGATTTGTTTTGTATTACCTCTAGACTCATGAATAATACTAATAAAAAAGTTTGCTTTAGCCTTTCTTAATTCTCGAGTAACCCTATTACGTAACATTGTAAACTTTTGCCTATCAATTTGCAATTTAAACTTCAGAAAATGTTTTAGTACACGATCTCGCTCCTTCATCAGTTTCATTAAGTCTGTACTCAACCATGGTAGACAGTTCTTTTTACTATTTTTCTTACCTTGGGATGTCTTTGTGAACTTGTGTGCTATACTCTGAATTGTGTTTATAAATCTCTCACTGTCTTCCTCTACATTCCTCCCAGCTATAATTTCATTCCAGTTTGTTTGATTTATAGTCATTTGGAAATTCTCAAGTTCACTTTTAGGAATTCTAGAATACTGAGAATGATATTTATTTGTTCTAAATCTATTATTTGTAAGCTTTCTTGAGAATAAAATTAGGTTATGGTCAGTTAATCCAGTAATGAGGTTATATGTTTTCTCAACTCTTTCTGGCCTGTTGGTAAAAAAGTAAATCAATTTGCGTCTGTGAGGATACGGTTATTCTGGTAGGACCTTTAATAAGTTGTGTAAAATCCATATTATCTGTAATTCTTTTTAAGGAATTCCTATTTCTCTTGTCATCCCAATTTATGTTGAAATCCCCTAAGAGTAAGACTTCTTGTTTTGAATTGCATTCTTTAAGTAACCTTTTAAATTCATCATAGAAGGTATTGTTAGAAGAAGGTGGACGATAGAGTAAAAAACAGAACAAAAGACATTTGAGAAGAGAGAGTGATAGTTAGTCCAATACATTCCAGATTAACATTAGATAGTGGAATCTGGGTGCATTGAATATTATTTTTCAGGTAAACCATGACTCCACCACCTCTTCCCTTAACTCTATCTCGTCTAAATAAATTATATCCGGGTATATTCAAGGCTGCCGATGGTGAGTTTTTATTTAACCATGTTTCTGAAAGACACAAAAAGTCTAGATTGGAGTCACATAGCAAATGGTTGACTTGTTCAGTTTTAGACATTACACTACGGATATTTAAATGCCCTCCTAATAATCCCCTGGGTTTCTTTTGGGGATCCCAGATGACTCTAGAATGATTAACTGTTTTAAAAAGTTTAAAACTGCGATGTTTTTTAAAGACGGGGTTTACAGGAATAGGTCCATGGAAGTCTTTACAGTTACTACCGGTATGGGTATTTCCTGGGTGGATTTGTTCTCCACGAGTGCAAGTTCTCCGTTTAGAGTTTGATGAACAGCCATTACTTTCAGTGGCTATATCTATATTTATTAATTGGATTGCAGGCTTATTGTGCGAATGAACCTTTCTCATAGCATTTTTATATGTTAATCAACAAATGACCCTCCCTCCCTGCTCCCTCCCTACAGGTTGAGATACTCCATGCTCCCCTCCTGCTCTCTCTCTCCCTCAGCCCTGTCACTTTGTCCCTCTGTTTCACTAACACATGCCTCCTCCTCTGCCTGGCAGTGGCCACCACAGCTCTTTTAGTCCTGCAAGTGCCTCTGACTACGCAGGGTACTGCAGCTGATGATGAAGCTACTGCAGCCCCAGGAGTAAACATATTGGTTGTTTTTTTTTGCATTTGGCGGCCTCCATCTGGAGAATGTTTATTTTTGACCCGCAACACAAGAAACAGAGAGAGGAGAGGGTGGGGGCTAGTAAGAGATGTGATGTGGCTAGTCCAGTGTCTGCATGTTGTCCATGCTTTATGGGCCGATCATTGGCCCATTTTTAAAAAACAGATGTGTGAGTACATAATTTACCTTACACCGGCCCCAGAGTTTTGTTGGCCCATCAACCCTGGTACATGTTCAACCTGAGCTTGAAGCTGGGGCAAGAGATAAGCCGGAGGACGAGCAGAACTTCAATCCTGGACTACCTCACCAGACCACAGTTTGTGTGGATTAATGACTGTCTATCTGACACAGTGGTCTGCAGCATGAGGGTGCCACAAGGAACAGTATTGGTACCCTTCCTTTTTACCCTTTACACTGTGGACTTCACCTTCAACACCTCTGACTACTACCTCCAGAAGTTCTCTGATGACTCTGCCATTGTTGGACTCATCTCTTAATGGAGATGACAGAGTGTACAGAGAACTGAATCGGGACCTTGTAAACTTGTGCAGTCATAACCACCTCCTTATCAATACAGCAAAGACTAAGGAGCTGGTGGTGGTTTTCAACAGGAATAGTCAACTCTCCATGGTCCCTGTGAACATTCAGGGGGGACATTGAGATCGTGGTCAGGTATCTTGGTTTTCAGGTCAACAATAAACTGGACTGTACTAACACTGTTAACACCCTGTACAAGAAGGGCCTGAAGAGACTGTTCCTGCTCAAGAGACTCATGAAACACTAACATCACTGAGCAGCTCCTTCAGTGGCAGACTGATACATCCACGCTGTGAGAAGGAGAGATTCAGAAGTTCTTTTCTTCCTGCAGCAGTGAGACTTTATAATTAGGCTGTTAAGCAGTAACAACAACTCAGAGACTGAGTGAAAATCTATGCACAATGTCACTTTGCATTGTTTAATATTGGAATTTGTTTTATAATTGTAAAATTTTTTTCTTTTAGAATTGTATAACTTATTTTTTATTTTTGAAATTTGGTATTATTGTGTTTAATGTCACTTATCACTTTACTTTATTCCATGCTATTTATTTGCTGGAAGTCACTTTCTAAAACAATACTTTTTTATAACATGATCTTAATCATCAGAGGACGTTCTCCCAGCTGTCGCAGAATATTTTAACTCTGAAGCCAATGTGGACAAGAAGCCAGAATAATGCTGAGTGAAATGGGAATTTGAAAATCTACACTTCAATAAAAACTGGGCGACTCCATCTGCTGAGGAAGAACATGTGATGTGATTGAATCATCATGTGGTAATTTTATCTTAAAATAACATCTTCACTCCGGGCACACAGCACTATGTAGCACTGGAATCCTGGACAGGAAACCTTTCATAATAATGGCATAGTGCTTTACTGTGAGCTGCCTTGGTGTTCTCAGTATGGAGATCACAGCTGAAAAGAGACTGAAGAAGTCATTGTCAGAGGGAGTGAGGAAGAAACAAAGAGAGAGTGAGCGGACAAGACGTAACATCAGACTGTCGAGCTGGCCTTATTGCTGTTGGACTAGTCAGTAATATTCGTCTGCTTGCTTTTTCTTCTTCTTCTTGTTTTCCCATTTGCTTGATGATTGGCTGTAAAAGCAAAGGTTTCGACATTTTTAATCATGTAAGTTATTGTATTCTAAACAAGTGCACCTGTACAGATGTTCATATTTGCAAAAACTGTATGTAAGTGAACAGTACTCATGATCAGTCTCAGGTTGGTTCCTCTTACAGTGATTATTCAGCAAATTACTGATGAAAATGGGATGTGTAAAGAGACGAGACATGCTGGAAAACATAATTTGAAAAATGTTAAATCCAATTGATGTGAAGTGTGTTTCCTGTTTTCTTCACTGAGAATTTCTATTTGACCCCAAGCAGTAGTTATTTTTAATGATCAAGAGTTTCTTGACCATCAAAAAAATTATATTACTATAGTTTTTAATTATGAACCACAATACCAAAGCAAATTCGGTGTGTGTGTGTGTGTGTCCTCAGTGAAGTGTATCAGTCTCTGCAGTAGCTTCCAGCTGCAGCAGTCACTTCAGTTTCTGTTCAGTCTGACTGAGGGAGGTTTTGACCGACGCTTTTTCACTGTGTGAACACATCCTGACTGTTGATCTTATGAAAACTCTGACAGAAGTAAACTGCTGCATCTTCAGTCTGGACTCCACTGATGGTCAGAGTGAAGTCAGAGTTTGATCCACTGCCTGTAAAACGACCTGGAATCCCTGATGCTCGATTGCTGGTAACATAAATGAGGAGTTTAGGAGTTTCTCCATCTCTCTGTTGGTACCAGTGTAAATAGTTCCCACCATAAACATTCTGACTGGTCCTACATTTGATGGAGACGGAGCCTCCCAGAGCAGAGCTCACTGCTCCAGGCTGAGTCACTGTGACCTGGCCTCTGGACTCTGAGGATACAGAGACAGAAACATAAAGCAGCGTCATGGCTTTGTGGGCTTCATTTCAGTGGGACGGATGTTCATAGAGGAGAGGAGTTTGATTCTCTGGACTTTACCTGTGAAGCAGCAGCAGAGGAGAGTCCAGATGAGGACGCAGATCAAAGTCATGTTTTTGATGAGGAGGATTTCTGTGGCTTCTGTTGTCATGAAGGACAGCTGTCAGTCATCCAGTGTTCAACTCTCAGGACTATAAACTCTCCCAGAGCACTGGAGCATGGTGCTGCTGATGCAAAGTGGCTCTCTATGGAAATGCTCTGACTGACTCCAGCAGGGACTTGGATTACTCTGATGATGCTGTTTATCAATGGATCAATCAATTTATCAGAGTATTGATAAGAAATCTTTTGAAACCTACTTTCATGATTTTAGTTTCATGCTACCAGATATATTTTGTTTCAAACTGCCATATGTCTTAATTAATTAATCACTAAAGACAAAAATAAAAGGTTGTTTTGAAATTAATAAAGCAAATGAAAACATGAATTCAGGAAATTAGCCTTGTTTTCACATTTCATATAGGGACGACTCAATGTTACAATCAGAGACTGTAAAGCTGTGTAGTCCAGACATTTTTCATGTTAAATTATGTCTTTCTTTTTACTTTAAACCTCAGATATGTTTGTAGTTTTCTTATGTAACATGAATGCACCAAAAGGACAAAATGTCGGTTTTAACTTTTTATCTATGGTACTGAAACCTGTCAGTTGTCATGGTTCAGCAGTGATGCACGTCGGTCACCATGGTTACTGGGTTCAGAGAAAAAAACATTTAATTTCCAGTCAGGTCTTTAACTCTTGTTTGTAATCTGCTGAATATTTAATGTGCGTTGTTGCTCCATCAGTTTTATCAAAACTGAAAAATATCTCTCTCTCTGGCCTGGGAGAGAGATATATGCTGATATTTGTGTCCACAGAATCTGAATTTGAATTGCTCAACTTGCATATTCGCATTAAAAAAACTGAATCTGAATAGCATTTTATTAGGGTGAAACTGAATTCAAAGAATCTTGAAACTGAGTGTAATAACATGAAATTAAATTCGTTTGCAACTGAAACTGTATTTGAGCCTCACTAAAAATTCAACTCTTTATATACTTTCGTTTTCCGCTCTCTCAATTCAATTTAATCCACAAGATTCAAAGTCAAAGTCAAATACACTTCATTGTCCTTCAGGAAGAGCAATCCAGTGAAGATCAAGCCTGCATTCTTTCCAACAGCATGCAGGGGGCAAAACCACTGCAAAAAGAAGCCTGGTTCCATCAGAAATATACCAAAATGAGCCGACTTTCCTATTGATGGGAACTCTGCTACTGATTTTACTCTGCTACTGCTCTCAGTCTGATTTCATCAAAGATCTCTCTCTCTCTTTCCTTCCCTAACTCACTCTTTTATTATATGTTTCATTGATAAATTTGTTTTCTTGTTGTCATTTCAATTGTTTCAATAAAATAAAGACCAGTTCATCAAAGCTGTTGTTTTCAATTCATGTTATGGTGAAAGTTACAGATTTTGCTGTTTTGATAGTTCTATTAAATCCAAAAAGGTTACAAATGTACAAATATATCTGAGATTGTTTCTATTGTCTTGGAATTAAAAAATAATTTAATGCAGTGTTCAAAATAACTAATACTGTGAGAGCAATTGATCAGATAATTGTTAATCTAACATTAATGCAACCAAGACATTATTTGTTCAAAATTCCTTAAAGCTAGACAGCAGAAGCTGCTTCATTACACAAACTGCAAATTAGATTTTTGGTGAAAAAGATCATTTTTAAACTAGTTCAAGGTAAATAAGTTTTACAATATGTGTCTTATAAATTAATTGTGCTATTGGTCAAAACTCTCATGATGAAATGGGTTTAGAAAAGTCCTGAAAGTTTCATGAATCTGATTGAAATAAAAAGTCTATGATGAATTTATTACATTTGAATTATGAGGAAGGTTATTATCAGCACATTATATCACAACAGTATCAGAATTAGTAGTTTGATCCCAAATTTCAACATGTGTGTTAAAGTTTGTTGAAAAGTAAACTGTGTGAGTTCAACATGAAACTTGTGAATTTCAAGTTACATTCGATTCATTTTAAATCTAATCTACAAAGGAAACATGAAAATTTATGCCAGAACAAAACTAGTTTTAATGTGTTGGACTTCATTATCAGTGAATTACTAAAGTGTTTCACTGACAGCTTTTGATTCAGATCAGTTCCTCTCCAGCTGAAGGAAGTTTTTGTACGACGTTGTATCACTGTGTGAACGAGCGGCTGTAATCCTGCTGACAGTAATAAACTCCTGCATCGTCAGTCTGGACTCCTCTGATGGTCAAAGTGAAGTCAGTTCCAGACTGACTCCCACTGAAACGATCTGAAACTCCAGACTGACGAGTTTGAGCATCATAAATCAGGAGTTTAGGAGCTTCTCCAGGTTTCTGAAGGTACCACTGCAAGTCATTACTAACATGTCAACTGGCTTTACATCTGAGAGAGACAGTCTGTCCTGGAACAACAGACTGTGCTCCAGGAGACTGAGTCAGGATGATTTCTGCTGATGAATCTGGAAAACATGGAAAAGAGGAGAAGAATATTAATTAAAGTTTTACATGTTAAGGTGTCTGTGATGTGAAGATTTCATCAAGTAAAGTAGTGTTGGGTGTTTGAAGGGATGCTGAGACCCACAGTCTCAGAGAGCTTCCTTGAGAAACTCCAACCAGAAGTTTTGGACATTTGGGCGGAGCCAGAAAACATGGAATTTCCTATCAGTCACATTACTGTCTTTATGGCATGATCTTCCTCAGCAGATGGAGTTCACCCAGCTGTCATGGAATATTTTAACTTTGAACCCAACATGGACATGAAGCCCTAAAAATGCTCAGAGGAATAGGAATTTTTAAATCTACATTTCAATGAAAACTGGGTGAAGCCATCTGCTAGAAACGATCATGTAATGTGACTGAGATGCTCCACAACAGATATTTGATAGATGTTGTGGTGATTTTATTTAGCTGTTTCCAAAGTTAAGAATAAAAGTTTTGTCTCAGTGTATTTGTGGAGTTTTGATTTGCATGTTAGTGAGAATGTTATTCCATATTCTATATATAAAGTATATGCGGATATAGTTATATCAAGGAGGTTACTTATTTCTTTTGCATTTTTATGATTTTAATTGATATTTAGCTTCTGTGACGACTTCCCCAGTCTGCCTGCCTGTATGCTCTCTGTTTTGCAGGTTCTGGGTGTGGCTTGTAGATGGAACTGGGAGGCTCTAGTGCATATGACTGCCCCTCTGGGCTGGGCTTCCTAGAAGGCCTAAAAGGGCTGCCTTTCTAGAAGTCACTCTCTCTGCTGGCCTGCTGCTTCAACCTGCTTCCTTTGTTTGATTTGCTGCACCCACCAACGTGCATTGCACTTCATTTTCACTCATCCACACACTTCTGACATGACTGATGTTTCGCATACCTACCCACGCCATAACCTTAGTTAAGTTGTTTGTTAGTTTGAGTTAAATAAACCATTTTTGTTCCTGTTATCTGTGTGAGGCCTCCCTTTTTGTTGCCAGCCTTGAGCCAGGTGATAACCCTTTTCTATAGATGACATGTGCTTAAGTATTTAAAATATTATTTTGTGCTTTCAGGGATGTTCTGATTTTGTTTGGGCAGTCTCTGATCCTGAATATTTCTGATACTGATCTGTGTCTAGATATTTTTAATTAACTGTATATAGTTGAAATTACTTTAATCCAATATGATGCTGAGGTCCAAGGTCATGAACAAGACTTTTCTTTTCTGCTTTCCGAGGCTTGATACTCTGGATTTTTTGGCAAATCAGAAAAGACAGTGGGATTATAAAAAAGAGGAATGGATTGTGAGAAGCTGTGATGGAGAAGCAATTAGATTTCATATTTTTTGTACTTATTTTGCTACGTGTTCATTGGTGGTTAAAGCAAAGGTAGAGAAATCTTCAACCTTGTAGATAACATTGTGTGTGTGTGTGTGTGTGTGTGTGTGTGTGTGTGTGTGTGTGTGTGTGTGTGTCCTCAGTGAAGTGTATCAGTCTCTGCAGTAGCTTCCAGCTGCAGCAGTCAGTTCAGTTTCTGTTCAGTCTGACTGAGGGAGGTTTTTGTCGACCGCTTTTTCACTGTGTGAACACAGCTTGACTGTTGATTTCATGATAACTCTGACAGTAGTAAACTGCTGCATCTTCAGTCTGGACTCCACTGATGGTCAGAGTGAAGTCAGAGTTTGATCCACTGCCTGTAAAACGACCTGGAATCCCTGATGCTCGAGAGTGCTAGCATAGGTAAATGAGGAGTTTGGGAGTTTCTCCATCTCTCTGTTGGTACCAGGCTAAATAGCTCCCAACATATACAGCCTGACTGGTCCTACATGTGATGGAGGCGGAGCCTCCCAGAGCAGAGCTCACTGCTCCAGGCTGAGTCACTGTGACCTGGCCTCTGGACTCTGAGGGATACAGAGACAAAAAACATAAAAGCAGCGTCATGGTTTTGTGGGCTTCATTTCAGAGGGACGGATGTTCATAGAGGAGAGGAGTTTGATTCTCTGGACTTTACCTGTGAAGCAGCAGCAGAGGAGAGTCCAGATGAGGACGCAGATCAAAGTCATGTTTTTTTGATGAGGAGGATTTCTGTGGCTTCTGTTGTCATGAAGGACAGCTGTCAGTCATCCAGTGTTCAACTCTCAGGACTATAAACTCTCCAGAGCACTGGAGCATGGTGCTGCTGATGCAAAGTGGCTCTCTATGGAAATGCTCTGACTGACTCCAGCAGGGACTTGGATTACTCTGATGATGCTGTTTATCAATGGATCAATCAATATATCAATGTGTTAATTAGAAATCTTTTTAAAAAAACTCTTTTATATGATTGTATTTTTATGCTTCTAGACATATTTTGTTTAAAATATTCGAAGTTATTTCATTTAATTGCTAGAGAAAAAATGTAAATTTTATTTAAAATTAACTAGTGCTGGAGCAACGATTACATTTTTCTTGCGACTAATGATGTTTAATCGCATTTTACACATAAAATTGAATAATGATCTCTAAAGTAGTATATTGCTTGAGTTAAATCTACTGCTACATACAGAAAAATGCAATAACATGTGGTTTGCAAACAGCTTTTTCCCAGCAGTATTCCCTTTACACAGTAGCAATAAAATATTTCTTCTATCTCATAATCTCACTTAATCTCACTTAATCTCATTAAACATTAATCAAATCAAATATTAAACCAAAGCTATTTGCCACTGCCAGGGAATTACCTTTTATCTAGCTTGTTGAAACAAGTTACCATCAGACTTTTCTGAGCAGGTATCAGCAGAAACATTTTCTTTTATCAGGGGCAGCAGAAACAGTCTGTGTTCAGTAGCAAAGTTGAATTGTCTTGAACTTTTGTCTGTGACACGCAGCACAAATCATTGGAAGAGGACTGATCCTCAGCTGTTTGTGAGTTTCCAGAATCTAAATAGTTATCAGGACATCAGCAGGAGGGAATTCACATGGCAGAGCATCTCTGCAAAACTAAATGCAGGCCTATCAGAGAAAGTTAGCCTATGTATAAATTTAATTTCATTTAAAAAGGCTACGGCTGTGTAGCGCACAGATGCCGTTGCCATGGTTACTGTCCATAAAGCGCCTGCCGTTGTCTCCCTTTCTGTTCACCTGAGAGAACCTGCCGAAGCCTCTCTGCTTGTTTGGGAGGGTTATTTGCAGGCTGATCAACATCCCACCTCTCCTGTGACCCATGGTTTGACTGTAGGTCTGTGTGTATTCAGAGCCAGAGACCAACGGACTTTCAAAATAATAGAGCTATTTTATTTTTTTCTAATCGTGAGATTTAAAAAAATTGTCGGCGTTAATTAATTAATGCATTAACGCGATAACGCGTTAACACGCCCAGCCCTAAAAGTAACATATCAAATTAAAACAGTGATATTTTCACATGTCAGCTGATAAAATGTTACAAACAGAAAATTTTATTGCTGAGTTTGTTTGTGTCAAAGTCAGAGAGCCATGTCTCTCTACAGTCAGAGGTTTTTGTACGGCGGCTCAATGAGTTTGTATCACTGTGGTGGACTTTTGGTGGAGGAACCAGACTGGATGTTGGAAGTAAGTTTCTGCTCAAATACTAAATACAATATTATCAAGTCCTGCTTTAAATTCTACTTTGGAATGTTTGAGGCAGATAAATAGATCTTGTTTTAATTATAAAACTTTTATTGTTCATGTTTTTATTTCTCTTCCTTTACCATGGAGGCTAACTCAGACCAGCTTAACTAAACTGTTCTTCACACAGTCCTGTCAAAATGAAATGTAATTAACTTGAAGTGGAGAAAATATAAAACTTTAATCTTAACGTAAAAATGTTTAGATTAGTTTATTTAAAATGTTCACCACAATAATGGCTGTTGTTGTGATTAAATACAATTCACTTTCTTCATGTAAAATTGAAGTGAAGATAAAGATGTTTTTTTTTAAAATGTTGCCTATTGTTATGTATTTGGTAAAAGAACACAATATTTCCACAGTTAAAAGTGAAAGGACGACTGGCACTACTTTCATAAGTTAACACAGTGGTCAGTATATTGATTGATTGATTGATTGATTGAAGTTTATTTCGAGCAAAATAATATATACATATATATTAACACACAAAAATAAAAAGAAAGAAAACAAAACAAAACAAAACAACAACAAAAAAATATATATATATATACACATACACATACACACATATACATATATATATATACATATATACATATATACATATATACACATATACATACACACACATACATATATAAATAAAAAAAGATAACATAGCATAGCTTATCTCCCATATACATGGATATACATATATACACATATACACACATATTATTTACACTTATAATAATAGTTGCTCGAAAGGGAGTGGAAAGAAGTATAACTTATTTGCTCCCACCCCCAATTCCTTCCCATTTATTACCCCATATGGCCGCTGCTATTAACAGTTAAATAAATAATAATTTATTTGTTTTGATAATATTTATTTGATATTATAATTTCTTACAATTACATTATGCTATCTCAATAATCACTATAATGCTATATGATAATCCTCATTATCGTAAACACTCAAATATGTACTGACGTCTATAATAATCACATCAAATATAACCATGTCCTAGCATATTATTTAAACATGATTTTATAATAACACTAATAACAATAATAATTATTAATAAAAAAAATAAATTATCATTATTTACTCAGCTATGTATACATATCCCACTCTATTGTAATTATGTCATCATTAACAATATGAAGATAAATAAATAGGAACCTTTTATAATACTAAATATTCCCATTTATATTACAATAACCAGTACCCCTCTCAATCACAAACACAAGAGCATCCAGATCCCTCACTCAGCCTCATATTTTGTCAACACCATTTCTTTAAATTTTAATTTAAATTGGTGAATATTTGGGCATTGCTTGAGCTTTATCCCCAAACCATTCCAGAGTCTAACACCACACACAGATACGCACAAGCTTTTCCTAGTGGTTCTTACCGCATGTACTTTAAAGTTTTCACATCTCCTCAGGTTATAGCTCCCTTCTCTTCCTAAAAAGAGCTTTTGAATATTACCTGGCAGATCATTTTTGTTGGCTTTATACAAAATTTGAGCAGTATAAAAATCAACTAGGTCAAAAAGTTTTAAAATTTTAGATTGCAAAAAATATCTGTCAGCGAGTGAAGTGATACAGCTGAGCAGTGATACCTGTGTGACTGAATTTGCACTTTAGCAGTAAAGATGTTTAAACTGTATCTAGTAGTTCAACTCATCATTATAGCTGTTAATGTAAGTGAAGAAACACTTTGGTGATGTTTGAAATCCAGATGAAGAACATCTGATTCTGGTCAGTTCATTTCTGTATTTGTTTCCACTGAATAAATTATTGTACAGTCAAGTTTTTTGATGATCTTAATAAGAACGTTTGTATTTTATTTGCAGTGTAGTTTGATATATTTCAGGTCATTCTGTATGATGAGTCTCTCTGTGCTGATTTGCATGAGAGGCTTCTTAAAGGGAAGTGAAACTGTGTGAGTGAGTGACTGGTGGAGCAGAAAAACCATCTGACAGAAACTCAGCTCTCACACAGTAAAGGTGTCCTCTAAGCTGATTGGTGTCTCCTAGGTGATGTCCCTCCCACCCTGACGGTGCTGCCCCCCTCCAGTGAGGAGCTGCTGCAGGGGAAGGCCACGCTCATGTGCCTGGCCAACAAGGGCTTCCCCTCAGACTGGAGTCTGGCCTGGAAGGTGGACGGCAGCAGCAGCATCAGCTGGGAGGAGAGCAGGAGCCCCGGGTGCTGGAGAAGGACGGCCGCTACAGCTGGAGCAGCACCCTGAGGCTCCCTGCAGACCAGTGGAGGAAGGTGGGCTCTGTGACCTGTGAGGCCACCCAGGGCTCCCAGGCTCTGGTCTCAGAGACACTGAGGAGAGACCAGTGTTCCCAGTCCTGACCTGACTCACTGGGACTCTGCTACTGGTTTTACTCTGCTACTGCTCTCTGAACTCTGTAACTCTCTCTGTGTCTCTTTCTTCCCTTCAGTCCTCTCTAATCACATGTTTCATGGATAAAGTTTGTTTACTTGATGTAATTTTGATTATTTCTACACAATAAAGACCAGTTCATCTAATTAGTTGTTTTCATTTTTGTAGTAGTGAAAGTAACAGTTGCTAGAGGTCAGCTCCATGAACAAGGCTGAGTCCTCACTGCAGCAGCCTGGGTTTGAATCCCACCTGATCATCATAGTTTCAGTATCTGCAGTGTGATTCTAAAACACAAGCTCATTAAAACTAAACTGTGTGACTTCAATTTGAATCATATGAATTTCAAAATACATTTAAATTTACTTTATTTTTAAATAATTATTATATAGAAATAAATATTCTATGTCAGATCTAACAAATCATCTTTTAACTTATATGAACTTATCCACTTTTCAACTCATCTACAGTAGACATATATCTATGTGTCAACAATAAATGACATATGCGAACACACAGAGTCAGTGAGCTGTAGCTGTCCTCAACATATCATGGTGTTTCTCCCTCAGTGCTGAGAGTGTTGCCCTAAATGTTTATATGGAGAGGATATTGTAAAGTATTTTATGACAATAATTAGTGGTATTACTATTAAAAGATTTCATCAAATAAAGCAGTCATGAATCATGAAGGAATGCTGAGACCGGGGATATCAGAGGGCTTCCTCGTAGAACTCCAACCAGACGTTTTGACCATGTGGGCGGAGCCAGAAAACATGGAATTCATCATCAGTTACATTTGTTGTCAACTGTTACAAGTGTTGTCGCACTTGTTAAAGAATATTCTTGAGTGCCTTAATTGATGTAACAGGGAAAGGTAAAAAGGTCTAGTTCTGCGACTGGCTGGCCTGCATTATCATACAGGCAGAGCGTCTCTTCAACCCCTGTTCTTGGTAGGACACAGTCATGGATCACATTACTCCAGTTCTGAGGTCTTTACATTGGCTTCCTGTATGTCAAAGAATTGATTTCAAAATCCTGCTGTTAGTTTATAAAGCACTAAATGGTTTAGGGCCAAAATATATTTCTGATCTTCTGCTTTATTATGAACCATCCAGACCTCTCAGGTCGTCTGGGGCAGGTTTGCTTTCTGTCCCCAGAGTCAAAACTAAACAAGGAGAAGCAGCATTCAGTTATTATGCTCCGTATATCTGGAACAAACTCCCAGATAACTGCAGGTCTGCTGAAACTATCAGTTATTTTAAATTAAGACTGAAGACGTTTCCTTTACCATTGCTTTTAATTAAATATTTAAGATTTTTTCTTTTACCACTGCCTTTACTCAGCTTCTGCTCTCTGAACTCTGTAACTCTCTTTATGTCTGTGTATCTTTATTTCCCTCAGTCACTCTCTAATCACATGTTTCATGGATAAAGCTTGTTTACTTCATCAATCACTTGATTTTGATTATTTCTACACAATAAAGACCATTTCATCACATAAGTTGTTTTCATTTATCTTACTGTTAAAGTAACAGATCAGGGGTGTGGTTAGCTCAGTTGGTAGAACATGTGCCCCATGGACAAAGTGAGGTCTTACGGCAGTGGCATGGATTCAGATCCCACCAAATCATTAACAATGTGGACATCAAGCCAGAAAAATGCTCAGAGGAATAGGAGTTTGAAAATTGCCATTTTAATGACAACTCGGCAACTCCATCTGCTGAGGAAGATCATGTGATGTGATTAAAAGATCCACAAAAGTTAGTGGATAGTCAAAAATGAACTTTGAATCTCAGACTGACTTTTAGTTGTTGACGTGAAGTAAGAGTAAGAGAGCTAAAAGGATTTCAGACAGGCGTTGAGCTGGCCTTATTGCTGTTGGACTAGTCAGTGATATATTTCTGGCTTGTTATGTCTTCTGTTTTCCCCTTGCTTGATGAGTGGCTGTAAAAGCAAAGTTGTCAAAATTTTTTAATCATGTAAGTAATGCAGGTGTACAGCAGTCAGTATTTATACCAGTGGTGTGTAAGTGTATAGTACTTATAAACTGGGGTCACCAAATTGCAAAAAATGCAATTCTTGTAAAATGTTGTTTTAAAATGAAAATAAATATGATTTGAGAGATGTACAGGTTTTGTTTCAGTGCATTGTTGCTTAGAAAGTTTTTAATGCTGATCTACATCGCCATATTTCCTTTTATCTGGAAATAGTTGAAGTAGCTGTGATCTAGTATGAAGCTGAGGTCAAAAATCATAACTAAGGCTTTTCCAATTCTCTCTGTTGGTACCAGGCTAAACGGTACCCATATTCTACATTCTGACTGGTCCTACATTTGATGGAGACGGAGCCTCCCAGAGCAGAGCTCACTGCTCCAGGCTGAGTCACTGTGACCTGGCCTCTGGACTCTGAGGATACAGAGACAAAACATAAAGCAGCGTCATGGTTTTGTGGGCTTCATTTCAGAGGGACGGATGTTCATAGAGGAGAGGAGTTTGATTCTCTGGACTTTACCTGTGAAGCAGCAGCAGAGGAGAGTCCAGATGAGGACGCAGATCAAAGTCATGTTTTTGATGAGGAGGATTTCTGTGGCTTCTGTTGTCATGAAGGACAGCTGTCAGTCATCCAGTGTTCAACTCTCAGGACTATAAACTCTCCCAGAGCACTGGAGCATGGTGCTGCTGATGCAAAGTGGCTCTCTATGGAAATGCTCTGACTGACTCCAGCAGGGACTTAGATTTCATCATCAGAGTAATCCATCTATGGTATCTATCAGTTATCTTTATTTTTTATATTGATTGGATCAGCTAACAATCTTTTCTATATAGACTTGGTTGCAGATAAAACTTCTTTCAGAATGTCCTCTGTTTTATAAATTCACTATCAATTAAACTATCATTGAAATTTCACTGAAATTTCAACACTGTGATTTTTATTTCATTTTGTCAGTAGTCAAGTTGTTGTTTCTTTATTGATACGTGCTGTGCCACTTGACCCCTAGAACCTATTTTTAGGAAAAACGCCTAAAATAACATATCCAAAATAAATCAGTAATATCTCCTCAACCATTAGGCCTAGATGCATAATTCTGGTGTCCTTTGAAATGTCAGAAGCAAAGGAATATAAATCCATTGTATATTAACATATTTATTTTACCATTACAAACTACATGGAGATTAAAAACAGAAAAAATATGATATTTTCATTCTCGCCTGGTAAAAAAAGCTATATTTTAATGCAATAAACCATCAAAACCATCATAAGATAGATTATAAAGCACCTGGATATCTTTTAATACACCTGGAACACAACTGCAACTCTAAAATTGATGAAAAGAAACTAATATACACCAGTTATTACACAATTTTTAAAAAAATATACCTGCGAATGTCCATATTTTTGAAATATTTTCTGTTAATATGTTCACTTTTATTGGGAGTTATCTTTAAAACACTATTTCTCTTCATACAACCACATTCCAAGTAAAATAAAGCTTCCAAAACATTGAAATGTTGAGAAAACCAGTCATTACAGATGGGCAAAATCCTTCCCATGCTTTAAAGGCCCATAACTTGAGAACAGAACATCCTACAGGGCTGGTTCTGGTGGCCCTGTGTTCCTCAGGGCCAGACGAAAAAAATAAGCTATTGCATGAGGTTGTACCAACTACGGTTCGCCAGCAGAGACCGACAAAGTCCGCCTCTACCGAACACGCTCTTCTTCTATGAGAGAATTTGAATTCGAGCCAAAACTGAAATGAACCCAACGGCTTCCGTAGGTCGCCGGCAAGATGGCGGCGCGCCGAACGATCAATCCGAACCCGAATCGCCGCTGTTTCTGGACGGAATCCAGCTATAAAAACCCAACTAGATTACCGACCCGATACCGGGGGCGCTCGGGCCGAATAAACTTTGAGCCAGACGATTTAGAAGACATTTGTCAATTCAGTAAGAGTGACATGTTTATATTTTAGTTTGCGCAGTTTTTAACAGTTTCAGTTTTTACTTCATCACTGTGAATGTTTTGGTGAGTTTGTGTCAAAGTCAGAGAGCCGTGTCTCTCTACAGTCAGAGGATTATGTACGGCGGCTCAATGAGTTTGTATCACTGTGCTGAACTTTTGGTGGAGGAACCAGACTGGATTTTGGAAGTAATTTTCTGCTCATATAATACAGTATTCTCAAGTACTGCTTCAAATTCTGCTTTTGAAAGTTTCAGAGAGATAAATAGATCTTGTTATAATTATATTAGTTTAAAATGTTCACCACAATATTTCTACAAGTGAAATTGAAGTGGCGATTACTGATGAGTATTTCAAAATGTTGCATATAGTTGTGTTGATATAGTTGAAATATATGTAATCCAGTATAAGGCTAAGGTCAAAGGTCATGACCAAGACTTTTCTCATTACCTTTCTCACTTTGTTGAGAAGCTGAGATGGAGAAAGTATTTCATTATTGCCAAAAATACTTTTGTTTTGATACATGCTCATGAGTGGTTAAATGTTAAATCTATGTGATGAAAAGTGAGTGTGTGTGTGTGTGTGTGTGTGTGTGTGTGTGTGTGTGTGTGTGTATTCACTGACCTCACGGCTTTAGTTATTTCTTACATGTAACTGTTCTTGTTCTTGAAACAGTAAATGGACAAAATACAACACCAAACTAATACAACATACAGCTCTCATGCCGGATTAAAAGCCAAAGAATAAAAATTTTAAGTCGCAATTTAAAAACTGGAAGGCTGGGGGCCAGTCTGACATGAAGAGGCCATTCATTCCATAGACTCGGGGCTGCGACTGAGAAAGCTTGATCCCCTCTGTGACTGGTTTGCAGACCTTAATGATCTTGAAGGAGCACGTGGCTTGAATAGATCAGTGATACAGGCTGGAGCTAGTCCATGAAGGGCTTTAAAAACAATCAATAGAAGCTTAAAATCAATCCTAAAATTAACTGAAGTGTGGGAGGCATGTTATGGAGAGCTAGGACTGTATGTTGAATTAGAAGAATCAGCTGGAACACCTCATCCACACAGACACTCCGATTAGAGAGCTGAGTCCGGACACAGTAGGACAGTCAACTTGGCTTTAATTGGTGAAGCACAACTCCAAATTGAATACAGCTCTGTGTTTCTGGTTTGCTGTTTACAGATTCGTTAGATATTATCTCTATTGGCTGTTCTGTCTGAGACTTTACATTTGTCTGATTGACTCTCTTTCTGTACTGGTATCTGAAATAAACAAAACACAATATACATGAGAATACTAGCTTAGTGAGTACATGTTAACTCGAACCTAGCTTAGCTTATTACCATGTCAGTTGGCACATTAAACATGTTAACAATAAACACAAATAAACACTGCTACGTCCGTAACGTTATGTTATATTAGCGGCGAAATTCACCGCTTCATTTGCATATCAAAGGAACTAATTAGCGATAATTCACAGATCGTTACCACCCACCTTCATCACAAACGCAGACAGCATCAATGTGAAAGGAACGAGAATGCGTGAATGGCTCAATATTATAAGGACCCCTTAGCTGCCCGACAAGGTGCCTGATGTAAAACACTAAATTCAGCACTGAACAAGAACAAATCCTGCACTACAAATACAGTAATCATCGGGAATTTACAACAAGGCAAGAACAGGGGTTTCATGATCTCACTTACGAGTTCCAGTAAGGAGACGAGCAGCTGCATTTTGAACTAGTTGCAGTCGAGACAGGGAGGCCTGGCTAACGCCTACTTAGAAAAACATTAATCAAGGCGTGTTGTGATAAATGCAAGTATAACCTTCTCAAAGTCTGTGAAGGATAAAAAAGGGCATTAACTTAGGTAAGAAACCTAAGTTGAAAGAAACTGGCTTTCACAACAGAATTGATCTTCTTCTCCATTTTAAAATCACAATCCATTTTAACGCTCAAGTTTGTTACAACATAAGGTTCCAAGATTCCCAGGTCTATTTGAATCTTACAAGGTTGAGTCTTAAAAAAAATGTTTACAAGAACTCACTGGCTCCTCAGATTAGAGTACAACCTCACGGATAGTGAGTAAACTGTGGCGCCAAATTGCAAAGAAAGCAATTCTTGCAAATGTTGGTTTCAATCAAAGAAATTGTGTGATTGGAGAAATGTCACACTGTGGGCGTGTCTGTTCTGCCTTGTTCATTTAGTTTCAGTCAGTCATGTTATTTGTAATCTGTTTAGTGTCTGTAATGGTGTTTTGGGTTCTGTCCTGTGTCCAGCATCTGTTATATAGTCTGTAGTGTTTTGTGTTGCTCTCATGTCCGTCTCTGTCTGTCTTCTTGGAATCTTTGTTTCCCAGTTCTGTGCTTTAGTTCATGTCGTTATATTTGCTTCTAGCTCTTTCTCTGCATTTTGAGTTTAGTCTGCTCGGTGCTCTGTGTCCTAGTTCTGTGTTCTCGCTTAGGTTTTGTCTGTTATGTTCCCTGTGTTATAATTGGTCAGTGTTTGTCTGTTTACATGGCTTTCTGTTACTGTCTGAAGTTAGATCCTTGTCTGGTATTTTGTTGGGTTCTGCCCCATGTCGGCCTGTCAAGTGCTCCGTCTGTTTCCCCTTTGCTGTCTCTGCCTGCCTGCCTCTCTGTTGCCTCCTGTTGCCTCTGTCTGCCTCTCTCTGTTTTCCCTGCTGTCTCTCTGCCTGCCTCGTCTACCATGATTCCTGTCACCTGTGTTGCTTCCGTCCTGCTCATTAGTCCCTGTATATATTCCTGGTGTTTCTGTCTTGTCTTGGTCGGATCATTGTTCTTGTGCTTCGTGCCTTCTATTACTCACCGTTTGTGGATACCCTGTGTTCTCTGCCTTCCCTGTTCTGTCATGTTTTGGATTTTCGTTTTGGACTTTGGACTCTTGGTTTAGGATTTTCACCTGTTTCTGTTTGATTTTGGATTACCCTTTTTTGACTTTGTTATTCAGCCACTCCACCAGTAAGTGTGCTCACTTTTTGTTGCCTTTGCCTTTTGTTGAATAAATTATTGAACTACACCAGTCGGCCTTGTGTGTCCTGCATTTGGGTCCTCAACCTGCTCTGCCTTGAACAACACACACAAACTCCTGACAAATGTATAGGTTTTGTTCGGGCCATTTTCATTATAAAGTTTTCTGATGCTGGTTTGTGTCATATTTTCTTTGTATTTGGAAACAGTTGAAGTAACTCTGTTCTTAGTATGAAGCTGAGGTCAAAGGTCATGACAAACACTTTTCTCATTAACAGTTTCAGGTTGGTTCCTCTTGATTATTTCAGCCAAATCACTGATGAACATGTGATATAAATGTATAGAGACGTGCTGGAAAACGTAATTTGACAAAATCTCAACTGTTAAATCCTCTTCATTTGAAGTCTGTTTCCTGTTTTCTTCACTGACAATTTCTATTTCACCCAAGCAGTACTTAAGGATGTTAAGTGTCGGAAACTTTTAATGATCAAGAGTTTCTGGATCAACCAAAATTTATTATGCACCACAATACCAAAGGAAATTTATGTGGTGTGTATGTGTGTGTGTGTGTGTGTGTTATGTGTGTGTGTGTGTGTGTCCTCAGTGAAGTGTATCAGTCTCTGCAGTAGCTTCCAGCTGCAGCAGTCAGTTCAGTTTCTGTTCAGTCTGACTGAGGGAGGTTTTGTATGACGCTTTTCACTGTGTGAACACATCCTGACTGTTGATATCATGATCACTCTGACAGTAGTAAACTGCTGCATCTTCAGTCTGGACTCCACTGATGGTCAGAGTGAAGTCAGAGTTTGATCCACTGCCTGTAAAACGACCTGGAATCCCTGATGCTCGAGTGCTAGCATAGGTAAATGAGTAGTTTAGGTGTTTCTCCATCTCTCTGTTGGTACCAGGCTAAAAGTAGTCTGGCCCACCATACTAAACATCCTGACTGGTCCTACATCTGATGGAGACGGAGCCTCCCAGAGCAGAGCTCACTGCTCCAGGCTGAGTCACTGTGACCTGGCCTCTGGACTCTGAGGATACAGAGACAAAAACATAAAGCAGCGTCATGGTTTTGTGGGCTTCATTTCAGAGGGACGGATGTTCATAGAGGAGAGGAGTTTGATTCTCTGGACTTTACCTGTGAAGCAGCAGCAGAGGAGAGTCCAGATGAGGACGCAGATCAAAGTCATGTTTTTGATGAGGAGGATTTCTGTGGCTTCTGTTGTCATGAAGGACAGCTGTCAGTCATCCAGTGTTCAACTCTCAGGACTATAAACTCTCCCAGAGCACTGGAGCATGGTGCTGCTGATGCAAAGTGGCTCTCTATGGAAATGCTCTGACTGACTCCAGCAGGGACTTGGATTACTCTGAGGATGCTGTTTATCGATGCATCAATCAATTTATCAGAGTATTAATTAGAAATCTTTTAAAACCTACTTTCATGATTTTAGTTTCATGCTACCAGACATATTTTGTTTCAAGCGGCCATTTGTCTTAATTAATTGATTACTAAAAACAAAATAAACACTTGTTTTGAAATTAATAACTCAAATGAAAACATGAATTCTGGAAATTAGCCTTGTTTTCACATTTCATATAGGGACTGACTCAATGATACAATCAGAGACTGTAAAGCTGTATAGTCCAGACATTTTTTCATACTAAATAATTTATCTCTTTTTACTTTAAACTTCAGATATGTTTGTAGTTTTGTTATTAAACATGAATGCGCCAAAAGAACAAAATGTCGGTTTTAACTTTTTTATCTTTAGTACTGAAACCTGTCTGTTGTCATGGTTCAGCAGTGATGCATGTCTGTTACCATGGTTACTGGGCTCCATGAAAGAAACACTTAATTTCCTTTTAGGTCTTCAACTCTTGTTTGTAATCTGCTGAATTTTTAATGTGTGTTGTTGCACCTTCAGATTCATCCAAACTCTGAAAAATATCTCTCTCTCTGGCCTGGAAGGTGGATATGGCCTGAAATTTGTGTCAGTAGAATCTGAATTTGAATACTTTGGATCTGAATTTGAATTGCTCAACTTGAAAATTTGCATTAAGAAAACTGAATCTGAATAGCATGAATTTATTAGTGTGAAACTGAATTCTAAGAAACTTGAAACTGAATGTAATAATATGAAACTAAATTCAGTTGCAACTCAAACTGTATTTGAGCCTCACTAAAAATTCAACTCTTTATGTTCTTTCGTTTCCGTTCTCTCAATTCAATTTTAATCCACAAGATTCAGTTTCAAAGACAAAAACACTTCCTGAACCTTCAGGAAGAGAAATCCAGGGCAGATCAAGTCTACAATCTTTCCAACAGCATGCAGGGGCAAAACCACTGCAAAAAGAAGCCTGGTTCCATCAGAAATATTCCAAAATGAGCCGACTTTCCTACTGATGGGAACTCTGCTACTGATTTTACTCTGGTACTGTTCTCAGTCTGCACTCCCTCTGTGTCTTAATAAAAATGTTGCTTCCCCATCAGTGCTAAGATCACTATACTACATGTTTACATATTTACACAGATATTTTCCAATTTGGTAATCTGGTCTTTTTTAACAATGGTTATTGACATTAATAAGTTGGATTTAACATGTTTGAGAGTTTGTGATATGGAGATTTCAGCAATTAAAGCGATGATGGATGGATAATATTTTATTTAATTATCTGAATAGAGAATTAACTTTTGATGAATTAAGAGTGTGGGAAATGTATGGGGGTGATTGATATTTTATATGTATTGGGATGATTGTTATGTTGTATGTATGATGCTTTGGCAATATTGTTCAACAGTCATGCCAATAAAGCAAAATTGAATTGAATTGAATTAAATTGTGTGTGTGTGTGTGTGTGTGTGTGTGTGTGTGTGTGTGTGTGTGTGTGTGTGTGTGTGTGTGTGTGCATGTGTATGTGTGTGTGTGTGCATGTGTATGTGTGTGTGTGTGTGTGTGTGTGTGTGTGTTGTGTGTCCTCAGTGAAGTGTATCAGTCTCTGCAGTAGCTTCCAGCTGCAGCAGTCAGTTCAGTTTCTGTTCAGTCTGACTGAGGGAGGTTTTGTATGACAGCTTTTTTCACTGTGTGAGCAACCACTGACTGTTTATGTAGTGATCACTCATACAGTAATAAATTGCTGCATCTTCAGCCTGGACTCCACTGATGGTCAGAGTGAAGTCAGAGTTTGATCCACTGCCTGTAAA
>JALXJV020000013.1:8354198-8611366 GCA_024633595.2 Lepomis macrochirus
TGGTTTGATTTTTATTTTTTTCTAATCATGAGATTAAAAAAATTGTCGGTGTTAATCAATTAATGCATTAACGCGATAATAAGCGTTAACAGCCCAGCCCTAAAAGTAACATATCAAAATAAAACAGTGATATTTTCACATGTCAGCTGATAAAATGTTACAAACACAAACTATTTTGTTGAGTTTGTTTGTGTCAAAGTCAGAGAGCCGTGTCTCTCTACAGTCAGAAGGTTTTTGTACTATGGCTCAATGAGTTTGTATCACTGTGGTACACGTTCGGTGGAGGAACCAGACTGGAATTTGGAAGTAAGTTTCTGCTCAAATACTAAATACAATATTATCAACTCCTGCTTTAAATTCTACTTTTGAATGTTTTAGGAAGATAAATAGATCTTGTTTTAATTATAAAACTTTTATTGTTCATGTTTTTATTTCTCTTCCTTTACCATGGAGGCTAACTCAGAGCAGCTTTACTAAACTGTTCTTCACACAGTCCTGTCAAAATGAAATGTAATCAATTTGAAGTGGAGAAAATATAAAACTTTAATCTTAACGTAAAATGTTTAGATTAGTTAATTTCAAAATGTTCACCACAATAATGGCTGTTGTTGTGATTAAATACAATTCTTCATGTAAAATTGAAGTGAAGATAAAGATGTTTTTTTAAATGTTGCCTATTGTTATGTATTTGGTAACAGAACACAATATTTCCACAATTAAAAGTGAAAGGGACGACTGGCACTACTTTCATAAGTTAACACAGTGGTCAGTATATCTGTCAGTGAGTGAAGTGATACAGCTGAGCAGTGATACCTGTGTGACTGAATTTGCACTTTAGCAGTAAAGATATTTAAACTGTATCAAGTAGTTCAACTCATCATTATAGCTGTTAATGGAAGAGAAGAAACACTTTGGTAATGATTGAAATCCAGATGAAGAACATCTGATTGTGTTCAGTTCATTTCTGTATTTGTTTCCACTGAATAAATTATTGTACAAAAGTTTTTTGATGATCTTGATAAGAAAGTTTGTATTTTATTTCCAGTTTAGTTTGATATATTTCAGGTCATTCTGTATGATGATTCTCTCTGTGCTGATTTGCATGAGAGGCTTCTTAAAGGGAAGTGAAACAATGTGTGAGTGAGTGACTGGTGGAGCAGAAAACCATCTGACAGAAACTCAGCTGTCACACAGTAAAGGTGTCCTCTAAGCTGATTGGTGTCTCCTAGGTGATGTCCGTCCCACCCTGACGGTGCTGCCCCCCTCCAGTGAGGAGCTGCTGCAGGGGAAGGCCACGCTCATGTGCCTGGCCAACAAGGGCTTCCCCTCAGACTGGAGTCTGGCCTGGAAGGTGGACGGCAGCAGCAGCATCAGCTGGGAGGAGAGCAGGAGCCCCGGGGTGCTGGAGAAGGACGGCCGCTACAGCTGGAGCAGCACCCTGAGGCTCCCTGCAGACCAGTGGAGGAAGGTGGGCTCTGTGACCTGTGAGGCCACCCAGGGCTCCCAGGCTCCGCTCACAGAGACACTGAGGAGAGACCAGTGTTCCCAGTCCTGATCTGACTCACTGGGACTCTGCTACTGGTTTTACTCTGCTACTGCTCTCTGAACTCTGTAACTCTCTCTGTGTCTGTGTCTCTTTCTTTCCTTCAGTCTCTCTCTAATCACATGTTTCATGGATAAAGTTTGTTTACTTGATATAATTTTGATTATTTCTACACAATAAAGACCAGTTCATCAAATTTGTTTCCTTTATTTCTGTTGTAGTGAAAGTAACAGCTGGTAGAGGTCAGTCAAACGAACAAGGCTGACTCCTTTCTGCAGCAGCCTGCACTGTAACAAATTTCCCTGTAAAATAACAGTAAAGAGCTGGTATTCATTTATTTTCACTTAACCAGAAACTCCTTGAGTCTCACCTTACATTGTCTTTGTTTAGCAGATACTATCTTAATGCAGGTATAAACAAAGTGTGAATGACAAGTGAAAGAAGATGTTTTCATGAAGTCATTTAAAATATAGTTTATAAATATCTACATTACTCAATACAGTTTCAAGGATTAAAAATAAAATATACAGTATTGTCAGCATGAGGTGGTTCTTATCTGATTATTACTCCAAATATTTAGGGCAGTGTTGCATATTTGTTTAAGAATACCACTAATGAGGTATTGTTTATATGTTGATTTAATGTTTTTAATTGTTCTGGTCAGTAGTTTTCAGGAATAAACAATATCTAATGTGTCCTTTAAAATGTATTATCTGCAGTCAAAATGCTTCATCAGTTAAAAATAAATGTGAGTTTTGTTTAGTTATAGTTCAAGTATTCTAACATGGCTTCACCATATCAGAGAAATCCCCAAGGTGTCTCTTCACCCTGATGTAAATGAGGTTTCCTATTTAATGAGTGTTTTATTTGAATGAAGGAAATATACTCAATCCTGTCAGTGCATTCACAAAAGTTTCAACAAAAAAGGCTTTAAAATAAGGAGAATCATCAGTAAAAAAAAAAAAAAAACAACACAGAAAATATCAAAATAACCAAACATGAAAGTGATTTCACATTTTACAATATCCACATAGGTGCATTGAATTTAAATACAATACTCAACTACAACAAAGGAAAACTTATGAAATGACATTTCTTATTATTGTAATCTTTCTTTGTGTTTCAATAAAATGTAACTTTAAAACTGCATGACTTTTATTCTAATTAGTATGGTTGTGTTTTTATTTTGAAGTCTCATTTTCATATGAATGTTGAATTACTTCGCAAAACATACAGTATGTCATTGTTTTAATAAATCTATAAAATTATTTTCTGTCAATATTTCACAAACTGCATTACCGTCTTGTTTTTTTAAGAACTGACTTTGGATAACTATCAATAGAAATACTACTTCTGCATATTCTGTATTTCCAAGATTTTGTTACACTTTTGTTGTGCTGCTATTTCTTTTATACTGTTTTAATACTGAAACATCTAGTTGTTATGCGACAGGACAGAGCGGACCCAAATGCAACACTCAGTGGAAGGAGGTTTATTGAGAGATTACAGAGGGGCTAGGGAAGAGGAGATGGAGGTGAGGTGGACGCCGGGGGACGTGGCTGAGTCTTCTCGGGGGGCTGTGGGCGACAGCGCCGCCTTGCGTCCCAGGTTTGTTGAGGGGGACCACGGGAAGTGACGCTTCGCTTCTGGCTCCGGCGGTAGTAGCTAGACGGGTGCTGAGCTAGTCTCTCTTCAGCCGTCAACGTCCTGGACTCAGCCCGGCGGGGGAGATCCTGCTCAAATGCCTCTCCCTGCGTGTTGCGAGCTGAAAACTGCTGCCGACAGCCTCCACTGCCTCACCAAACAGGCCAGTGGAAGACAGGGCGCATCAAGGAGAAAAGCCTCCTCCTTCCCTGGATGTCCGAGAGGTTGAGCCACAGATGGCTCCGTGAGCCACCAATGCTTCCATGGAGCTGCCAATGGAACAGGCCGTCTCCTTGCTAAGTCCAGTAGCTCTACGGAGCTCAGTCAGGTCCTCGGAGGAGGAACCTCCCCTAGGTCACAGTCTTAGAGAAGATCGCCTGGTACGCCTGCAAGATGGCCATAGTGTGCAGGCTGGCACCAGCTCGACCCGCTGCCATGTAGGGCTTGCCCACCAAAGCGGATGTTGTCCGACACGGCTTGGTGGGGCGCACCGGCATCTGGAGAAATGAAGCGAGGGTGGGAGAAAGATAGCTTGCAAGCGCTTCCTCCACCCGAGGCATACATAGCCATGCTGCTTAGTTTCTGTCACGCTGCTGCAGTCCAGCAGAGGGGACGCAGTCAGCCGTGCAGAGCAGCTTCCGTATTTTTTTTCTGTCTGTTCCGCGATTTACACAACTCATTGTGTCAATCAGGAAAGAATGGCAAGGATCGCCGCGGCGGTGCTGCAGAAAAGCTCATTGAGGTTACTGCCGGCCCACGGCTCCTGCCCCACCTCTCATAGCTGGGATGACTGGCGACATCGGCCCGGCTACCGGAAGTCATACTCCATGAAGCACATGTAGCTCCTCAGAATCGGACGGTGCAAGCCTTTCCGGACTCATACCTCGGGCGGGAGAAGCCGAGAACGGGAGAAGCCGAGACGGGCTCCCGAGCGGGAAGAGAGCATCGGAGTCAGCAGGCGAGGACCGGTAAAAGGCCTCAGCTGTCCTGACGCCCTCGGAGATATATCGCACTGTGATCCCCGGACTGTAGTCGCCGCGACACTTCAGCGACCGCAGGGCCTCAGCCACGGGGAGTGAAACCGACTGTCCTCCGAAAGGACAGCCCCCTCAGGGACAGGGCCTCGCAATGGCCGCAGGCAGCCCCCTTTTGAAAACGTCCTGGGTGTGCGACATCCCCAGACAGGAAACACACATATCATGAGTCTCCCCAGCTGCAGTGTAGCGTGGGCATGGAAAAACACATTGTCGGAACTGATTACCAGACATGGTCTCTACTGCTTCGTCAGTTTGCTTGTCTGTGCATATTTCAATGATAATTGAACTACATATTACGGAACAAATCAGTATGTTTACATTTTTACATGTACTGACATTTTACAGTAAAATGTAATGATTGTTTTGTGTTTTACTATAGGATACAAAGTTGCCTGCCACAGGAGGGAGAGGTAGAATATTGTCAGATGTGCAAGAAATTGCCATTGTTGAAATGGTAATTGGTGTGACATCCCCATTGTTCGGCTGCTGGGATGTCGGTGTCTTTCTATCCTGTGTTGCAGATGTCAGAAGGCGGGTTAAAATCAACCGTTGTTGGAGCCACCTGGGCCCGGTGTTCTCCACTATAAAAGCGCATCTCATATTCTGCACTTCGGGCTAGAGAGGAGGGATTCCCTGTTCCCTATGCTGCACGCTCCTTGTTATATTTTGTTTCCTTCACCACACAACACTCCACGCACAATTCCTTCAGGTGAAATCCCCTGAAGCCGCTGCACGCTCTTCACCATAGCCTGAGTTGCTAAAAAAGGCTAATGCAGTTTTAGCAACTCAGGCTATGGTGAAGTAGTGCAGCGGCTTCAGGGATTTCACCTGAAGCACCAAACCTCATCATGGGCGATTTTAATAACTGTAAACCAGGGAAGTCCCTGTGTAACTTTTATCAATATGTCACCTGCGCTAACCACGACGGACCAACAGTCTGGACCTCTGTTATGGGTCCGTCAAAGGTGCGTATAAATCCTACAGCAGAGCTCCACTCGGCATGTCTGACCACAACTCTGTTTATTTGGTTCCGTCTTACAAACCGGCACTGAAGAGAAACAAGCCGGAACGAAAGTTAGTTCCGGTTTGGTCAGAGGACTCAATACAGAGTCTACAGGAATGCTACTGCTGCACTGACTGGGATCTTTTCAAAAACGAATGTAAGGACATTGATGAGCTCACAGAGACTGTTTCTGCTTACATCACCTTCTGTGAGGACTTAGTCATCCCTCGTAAATCCATCTTCATATATCCTAATAATAAGCCATGGGTCTCCAAATCTGTCAAAAGCATAATTAATCAACGAAATATTAGCTTCAATCAAGGTAACATGACTCAATACAGAGTACTTCAAAAACAAGCTAAAAAGGAACTTAAGCTTGCAAAACTTCATTATAAGGATAAAGTTGAGAACATGTTGAGCACAGGCAACTCACGTCCTGCATGGGAGGGCGTGAAAGCTATGATGGGGATGCAAACTAAGAAGTGTCTGATCTCCCTCAATGGCATGTCAGATCTTGCCCTCTCAAATGAACTGAACACTTTTTATAATCGTTTTAATATTTATGATTTTAGTGAGGAGCTGTCAGTTTTTAATTATGTTGCCCCTGGGCAGAGTAAAGTCCAGGTTGACAGAAACAAGGTCCTGACACTCTTCAGAGGCATAAACGAAAGAAAAAGTCCCGGTCCCGACGGCATTGGAGGCCGTATATTAAAGAACTGTGCTGAACAGCTGGCGGACATTTTTGTTTTATTTACAAAATGTCCTTACATCTCCACACTGTTCCTCGCCTTTGGAAGGACTCAATTATTGTTCCTGTGCCTAAAAAAAGGCTCCAGAGACTCTTAATGACTTCAGGCCTGTGGCTCACATCCCTCACTATGAAGACTTTAGAGAAGGTCGTGAAGGACGAACTTTTGAACTCTGTCCAGGATCTACTGGATCCGTTTCAGTTTGCTTACAGACCTAATAGGGGAGTGGAAGATGCAGCGTGTACTCTTTTAACTTGATCTATACCCATCTTGAGGGTGCAAAGAGCTTTGTGCGGCTGCTTTTATTGACTTTTCCTCAGCTTTTAATTGCATCCAACCACATATTTTAGCGGGAATTTTAAAGAGTACTTTTAATATCGATCCTTGTCTTATCTGTTGGTTGATGAACTTTTTAACTAACAGGTCTCAACGTGTGAGAGTGAATAGCATTTTATCTGATGTCCTTTTTTCCTCCACTGGTTCCCCTCAGGGCTGCGTCCTCTCTGCGATCTTATTTATTTTATATACAAATGCATGCCAAAGCCAGCACTCCGGGCGTCATATCATTAAGTTTGCTGACGACTCGGTAATAGTGTCGTTGCTGACACACAACGCACCTCGAGCATGGCGCTATTTTAAATGATTTTACAGAGTGGTGCAAGTCAGGCTTTTATTAACATTAACGTGGCAAAAACTAAAGAAATGCTGGTCGATTTTAGAAAGAACCCCCCCACCCTCTCTTCTACTCTCATTAATGATCAAGCTATAGAAGTGGTGAAGCAATACAAATACCTTGGTATCATAATCGATGACAAACTTACCTTTGAGCCACAAGTTGACGCTGTCTGTAAGAAATCACACCAACGGATGTTTTTTTATCGTAAACTTCGCAATTTTAATGTTGATAAGACTTTTATGAGGATGTTTTATTGTTGTTTTATTGAATCTATTCTTTCTTTTGCCTTTGTGAGTTGGTTTGGGTCCCTCACGCTTAAAAACAAGAATAGGTTGCAATATATAGTTAAGGTGTGTGGTAAGATTTCGCACAACCCTCTGACTGATTTAAACACTGTATATGAGACAAGGACCCTCAAGAAGGCACAATCAGTCCTGGCCGACCCAAGTCACCCCCCTGAACAGCTGCTTCATTTTGTTGCCGTCTGGCTAAGTTTGCCTAAATGCAGGACAAACAGACACAAAAATTCCTTTGTTCCTGCTGCTATAGGTTTTTTTAATAAGTCAATGTGAGGTGTGGACTAAAGTATAGTATGTATTTATTTTGCTTTGAGATGTATGGCTGTTGTCTTGTATAACCTGTGTATTATTTATGTTATATGCTGCTGCACAACAAATTGCCCCTTGGGGATAATAAAGACTCCTTGAACCTTGAACCTTGAACCTTCAAGCATGCACATCTGCTGACATGACTGATCTACTGATTATCACACTTTATATGCTTTTTGAACATTAAGTTGTTTTGTTTGTGTAAAAAAATAAACGGAATGGTACCGTTACTGCAGTTTGTGTTACTGTTCTTTTTGTCGCAGTGTTGAGCCAGCCGTTAATGTCGTGTAAAAATTCAAGACTTGGGCCAGATAAGAAAGCTTGAACTCTTACCAACATTTTTATTATCAACAAAAAACAGACACCAATTAGAATACAAGAGTTCCAGTGGAGTGTGTCAGAGATCGGTGCAAAATAGAGTCCCATTCTGTTACCAGAACAGAGACCCGAGTCCAAGTCCAAGATTTTCACGTGCCCAAGCATTTGGTTGGAAAGTCCCTGACTGCCCGCTTCTCCTCTCTGTGTCCTTTGCATGCCCTCTGCTTGATAATGCCATTCCATCCTGACTTTTGTGGAAAAAACTGGTGTTGTTTGTGCTCTGAGCTAGAAACAGGACATTCTTCCTGTGATGGACTATATTGATGTATGTTTTGTAACACAATTTTCACAAATTCTGCTTCTACATTTTCCTTTGCAGGTGTTTTGATGCTGCTTTTGCTATCTTATGGTGCTCCCTCCCTTTGCTCCCAAAGCACAGGAGCCTGCTCACTCACACACACGTGTGCAACTGTTGAGCCTGGGCAGTTAGATACAGAAAGGAGCACACACACCAGAACTATAGGGTTTTAACACTGATCCTAACTTTACACTATAAAATAACAATTTAAATAATGACAATGTAGATCACCTTTGCTCTAGTAATTAATAATAACAATTAAGGCAAATAGCATAAATTAGACAATAATAACGCTCCAAAATAATTCACAACACCGTGACATTGGCAACAATGCAATAAAACTGGGGGAAATTCAGGACAGACTATCACTTTTGGAAATGTGAATTCGGTCAGCATAACGACAATTGACAGAGTCCTGGAGAAACATAACATAGGGACGAAGAAGTTGTACACTGTACCATTCGAGACAAACTGTGAACTTGTGAAAGAACTCCGTTATCAATATGTCCAGGTAAGATGTCTGTTCAATAATCAATCAGGGATCACACACAGTGATGCATAATGTGATGTCCTGTAAAACTGTGTATTTACTGTATTTTAGAGAGTAATGGAGCTGGAAGCCAGGGAAAATGCACATACATTGTGGATGAAGCTGGATTCAACCTGGCAAAAACACGTCGCAGGGGAAGAAATGTGATTGGACAGAGAGCAACCGTGGATGTCCCAGGGCAGAGAGGAGCTGACATCACGATGTGTGCAGCACTGTCCAATGATGGTTTGCTGTTACACAAACCACTCATTGGCCCCTACAGTGCGGAGAGGCTCATGTTTTTCCTGGATGACCTGCATAATCGCCTTGCACCAGCGGCGGAGAGAGGAGCAAGAAACTCCCCTGTCTTTGTTGCTGTGTGGGATAATGTGGCATTCCACCACTCTGCTGCAGTTACAGACTGGTTCGCTGCACATCCCAGGATGTCAGTACTGTTTCTGCCTCCATACTCCCCCTTCCTAAACCCCATAGAGGAGTTTTTCTCTGCATGGAGGTGAAAGGTGTATGACCACCATCCACATGACCAGAAGATACTTTCAGATGAGAAGATGCATCGCCAGGGAAGAGATAAGATGTGATGTTGATGAGAACAGCAGAGAGGGAGTACTACCACCCTCAAGTGCTACACATTATAAGTTTTTGAGGTGTTTCTTATTTGTATTACTGTTTGCAGCCCTGGAATTCCAGAAATTTGTGGGGGGTTTTGTTTCAACTTACAGTAAAATTTTTCAGTTTACAAGCCAAAGATATAAAACACATAATGGAAATTAAAGCAAATTGCTGCATTTCTGGTGCATTCTTGTTACATATGCTTAAGTACCATCAAAGTAAAAATATGTTATTGTATAATGAAAACCTAATTTATCCGCTCTCGCTTCAAAGATAAAAGTTCTTCATTTATTTAATGCTGCCAGTTTTTGCTGTTTTGTAGGTCAGTGTCTTATGGATGAGACTGAATGCTTTCTTAATGAGAATTGTTGCCAATGTTTTGGTTGAACAAGTCCATTTTGAGACTTGTACAAAGTGTTTTGGGGGTTTGAGTGACTTTTGGAGGTCAGATTATCTGTTTGGCCAAGATGGATGTTGGTAATACCGATTGTGTGAAGAGTTTTGAAAAAGTGGCTTCAGTTGTGACCCCTGCATCTTAGCTATTGACAAAAACTGTATTATGCAGATATAGTTATGTGAATGAAGTTATTTATTTCTTTGGCATTTTTATTATTTAAGTTGATATTTAGCTTTTCTATAGATGACATATGTTTATTTAAAATACTATTTGTGCTTTCAAGGAAGTACTGGATTTGTTTGGGCAGTCTCTGATCCTGAATGTTTCTGATGACGATCTGTGTCTTCATATTCCCCATAAATGTAGATAGTTAAAATTGCTTTAATCCAGTATGAGGCTGAGGTCAAAGGTCATGAACAAGACTTTTCTTGTCTGTTTTCCCAGGCTGGCTAATCTGGATTATTTGGCAAATCAGAAAAGACAGTGGGATTATAAAAAAGATCTCAATGGATGGTGAGAAGCTGTGATAGAGAAAGTAATTTGATTTAAATTTTTTGTCATTGAGCTTTCTTTGCTACATGTTCATTGGTGGTTAAAGCAAAAGTTGTGAAATCTTAAACCTCATAGATGACTCTGTGTGTGTGTGTGTGTGTGTGTGTGTGTGTGTGTGTGTGTGTGTGTGTGTGTGTCCTCAGTGAAGTGTATCAGTCTCTGCAGTAGCTTCCAGCTGCAGCAGTCAGTTCAGTTTCTGTTCAGTTTGACTGAGGGAGGTTTTTGTACGACGCTTTTTCACTGTGTGAACAACCACTGACTGTTGATGTAATGGAGACTCTGACAGTAGTAAACTGCTGCATCTTCAGTCTGGACTCCACTGATGGTCAGAGTGAAGTCAGAGTTTGATCCACTGCCTGTAAAACGACCTGGAATCCCTGATTCTCGAGTGTTAGCATTGTAAATGAGGAGTTTAGGAGTTTCTCCATCTCTCTGTTGGTACCAGGCTAAGCGGTGGTAGTTGCTCGAAAATCGAACATCCTGACTAGTCCTACATTTGATGGAGACGGAGCCTCCCAGAGCAGAGCTCACTGCTCCAGGCTGAGTCACTGTGACCTGGCCTCTGGACTCTGAGGATACAGAGACAAAACATTAAAGCAGCGTCATGGTTTTGTGGGCTTCATTTCAGAGGGACGGATGTTCATAGAGGAGAGGAGTTTGATTCTCTGGACTTTACCTGTGAAGCAGCAGCAGAGGAGAGTCCAGATGAGGACGCAGATCAAAGTCATGTTTTTGATGAGGAGGATTTCTGTGGCTTCTGTTGTCATGAAGGACAGCTGTCAGTCATCCAGTGTTGAACTCTCAGGACTATAAACTCTCCCAGAGCACTGGAGCATGGTGCTGCTGATGCAAAGTGGCTCTCTATGGAAATGCTCTGACTGACTCCAGCAGGGACTTGGATTACTCTGATGATGCTGTTTATCGATGCATCAATCAATTTATCAGAGTATTAATTAGAAATCTTTTAAAACCTACTTTCATGATTTTAGTTTCATGCTACCAGACATATTTTGTTTCAATCGGCCATTTGTCTTAATTAATTGATTACTAAAAGCAAAAATAAACACTTGTTTTGAAATTAATAACTCAAATGAAAACATGAATTCTGGAAATTAGCCTTGTTTTCACATTTCATATAGGGACGACTCAATGAGACAATCAGAGACTGTAAAGCTGTATAGTCCAGACACTTTTCATACTAAATAATTTATCTCTTTTTACTTTAAACTTCAGATATGTTTGTAGTTTTGTTATTAAACATGAATGCCTAAAAGAACAAAATGTCGGTTTTAACTTTTTATCTTTAGTACTGAAACCTGTCTGTTGTCATGGTTCAGCAGTGATGCATGTCTGTTACCATGGTTACTGGGCTCCGCGAAAGAAAAACTTAATTTCCTTTTAGGTCTTCAACTCTTGGATGTAATCTGCTGAATTTTTAATGTGTGTTGTTGCACCTTCAGATTCATCCAAACTCTGAAAAATATCTCTCTCTCTGGCCTGGAAGGTGGATATGGGCTGAAATTTGTGTCAGTAGAATCTGAATTTGAATTGCTGAACTTGAAAATTTGCATTAAGAAAACTGAATCTGAATACCATGAATTTATTAGTGTGAAACTGAATGTATTAATATGAAACTAAATTCTGTTGCAACTCAAACTGTATTTGAGCCTCACTAAAAATTCAACTCTTTATGTACTTTCTCTTTTAGTTCTTTCAATTCAAGTGTGTTTCTCTCATTTCAATTTTAATCCACAAGATTCAGGTTCAAAGTCAAAGACACTTCATGGTCCTTCAGGAAGAGAAATCCAGGGCAGATGAAGCCTGCATTCTTTCCAACAGCATGAGGGGGCAAAACCACTGCAAAAAGAAGCCTGGTTATATCAGAAATATACCAAAATGAGCCTACTTTCCTACTGACGGGAACTCTGCTACTGATTTTACTCTGGTACTGTTCTCAGTCTGCACTCCCTCTGTGTCTTAATAAAAATGTTGCTTCCCCATCAGTGCTGAGATCACTATACTACATGTTTACATATTTACACAGATCTTTTCCAATTTGGTAATCTGGTCTTTTTTAACAACGGTTATTGACATTAATAAGTTGGATTGAACATGTTTGAGAGTTTGTGATATGGAGATTTCAGCAATTAAAGCGATGATGGATAATATTTTGTTATTTAATTATTTGAATAGAGAATTAACTTTTGATGAATTAAGAGTGTGTGTGTGTGTGTGTGTGTGTGTGTGTGTGTGTGTGTGTGTGTGTGTGTGTGTGTGTGTGTGTGTGTGTGTCCTCAGTGAAGTGTATCAGTCTCTGCAGTAGCTTCCAGCTGCAGCAGTCAGTTCAGTTTCTGTTCAGTCTGACTGAGGGAGGTTTTTGTACGACGCTTTTTCACTGTGTGAACACATTTGGACTGTGAAGACTCTGACAGTAGTAAACTGCTGCATCTTCAGTCTGGACTCCACTGATGGTCAGAGTGAAGTCAGAGTTTGATCCACTGCCTGTAAAACGATCTGGAATCCCTGATGCTCGACTGCTAGCATAGTAAATGAGGAGTTTAGGAGTTTCTCCATCTCTCTGTTGGTACCAGGCTAAACGGTTAGTGCTATAAACATCCTGACTGGTCCTACATGTGATGGAGACGGAGCCTCCCAGAGCAGAGCTCACTGCTCCAGGCTGAGTCACTGTGACCTGGCCTCTGGACTCTGAGGATACAGAGACAAAAACATAAAGCAGCGTCATGGTTTTGTGGGCTTCATTTCAGAGGGACGGATGTTCATAGAGGAGAGGAGTTTGATCCTCTGGACTTTACCTGTGAAGCAGCAGCAGAGGAGAGTCCAGATGAGGACGCAGATCAAAGTCATGTTTTTGATGAGGAGGATTTCTGTGGCTTCTGTTGTCATGAAGGACAGCTGTCAGTCATCCAGTGTTCAACTCTCAGGACTATAAACTCTCCCAGAGCACTGGAGCATGGTGCTGCTGATGCAAAGTGGCTCTCTATGGAAATGCTCTGACTGACTCCAACAGGGACTTGGATTAATCTGATGATGCTGTTTGTCAATGGACAAATACGTTTATCAGAGTATTGATAAGACATTTTTAAAAAACTCTTTTATATGATTTTGGTTTTATGCTTCTAGACACATTTTGTTATTTCAGTTAATTGCTAGATAAAAAAAACTTTAAGTTTAATTTAAAATTAACTAGTGCTGTGCAACGATTACATTTTTCTTGCGATTATTGACCATTAATCGCATTGTTACGCGCAAAATTGAATCATGAATTCTAAAGTAGTGTATTGCTTGATTTCAATATACTGCTTCATACACGAAATTGCAATAACATGTGGTTTGTAAACAGCTTTTTCCCAGCAGTATTCCCTTTACACAGTAGCAATAAAATGTTTCTTCTAAATCTCAACTTAAACATTAATGTAATCAAATCAAATATTAAACCAAAGCTATTTGCCACTGCCAGGGAATTACCTTTTATCTAGCTTGCTGAAACATGTTACCGTCAGACTTTTTCTGAGCAGGTATCAGCAGAAACATTTTCTTTTATCAGCGAGCAGCAGAAACAGTCTATGTTCAGTAGCAAAGTTGAATTGTCTCGAACTTTTTGTCTGCGACGAGCAGCACAAATCATTGGAAGAGAGACTGATCCTCGCTGTTTGTGAGTTTCCAGAATCTAAATAGTTATCAGGACATCAACAGGAGGGAATTCACATGGCAGAGCATCTCTGCAAAACTAAATGCAGGCCTATCAGAGAAAGTTAGCCTATGTATAATTTTAATTCAAGTTATAAAGGCTACGGCTGTGTAGCGCACAGAAGCCTTTGCCATGGTTACTATCCATAGAGCGTCTGCCGTTGTCTCCCTTTATTTGCAGGCTGAACAACATCCCTCCTCTCCTGTGACCCATGGTTTGACTGTAGGTCTGTGTGTATTCAGAGCCAGAGAGCAACGGACTAAATAATAATAAAAAAAATGACAACGTTAATTAATTAATGCGTTAACGTGATAATAACGCATTCACGTGCTGAGCCCTAAAAGTAACATATCAAATTAAAACAGTGACATGTCAGTTGATAAAATGTTACAAACAGAAACTATTTTGCTGAGTTTGTTTGTGTCAAAGTCAGAGAGCCGTGTCTCTCTACAGTCAGAGGTTTTTGTACGGCGGCTCAATGAGTTTGTATCACTGTGGTGGACTTTTGGTGGAGGAACCAGACTGGATGTTGGAAGTAAGTTTCTGCTCAAATACTAAATACAATATTATCAACTCCTGCTTTAAATTCAAGTTTTGAATGTTTAAGGCAGATAAATAGATCTTGTTTTAATTATAAAACTTTTGTTGTTCATGTTTTTATTTCTCTTCCTTTACCATGGAGGCTAACTCAGAGCAGCTTAACTAAACTGTTCTTCACACAGTCCTGACAAAATGAAATGTAATCAACTTGAAGTGGAGAAAATATAAAACTTTAATCTTATTGTAGAAATATTTAGATTAGTTCATTTTAAAATGTTCCCCACAATAATGGCTGTTGTTGTGATTAAATACAATTCACTTTCTTCATGTAAAATTGTAGTGAAGATAAAGATGGGTGTTTTAAAAATGTTGCCTGTTGTTATGAATTTGGAAAAAGAACACAATATTTCCACAGTTAAAAGTGAAAGGAAGGAGTTAAAAGTTAATACACTGTTCAGTATATCTGTCAATGAGTGATTCAGCTGAGGAGTGATACCTGTGTGACTGAATTTGCACTTTAGCAGTTAAGATATTTAAACTGTATCTAGTAGTTCAACTCATCATTATAGCTGTTAATGGAAGTGAAGAAACACTTTGGTAATGATTGAAATCCAGATGAAGAACATCTGATTCTGGTCAGTTCATTTCTGTATTTGTTTCCACTGAATAAATTATTGTACAGTCAAGTTTTTTGATGATCTTGATAAGAAAGTTTGTTATTTATTTCCAGTGTAGTTTGATATATTTCAGGTCATTCTGTATGATGATTCTCTCTGTGCTGATTTGCATGAGAGGCTTCTTAAAGGGAAGTGAAACAATGTGTGAGTGAGTGACTGGTGGAGCAGAAAAACCATCTGACAGAAACTCAGCTCTCACACAGTAAAGGTGTCCTCTAAGCTGATTGGTGTCTCCTAGGTGATGTCCGTCCCACCCTGACGGTGCTGCCCCCCTCCAGTGAGGAGCTGCTGCAGGGGAAGGCCACGCTCATGTGCCTGGCCAACAAGGGCTTCCCCTCAGACTGGAGTCTGGCCTGGAAGGTGGACGGCAGCAGCAGCATCAGCTGGGAGGAGAGCAGGAGCCCCGGGGTGCTGGAGAAGGACGGCCGCTACAGCTGGAGCAGCACCCTGAGGCTCCCTGCAGACCAGTGGAGGAAGGTGGGCTCTGTGACCTGTGAGGCCACCCAGGGCTCCCAGGCTCCGCTCACAGAGACACTGAGGAGAGACCAGTGTTCCCAGTCCTGACCTGACTCACTGGGACTCTGCTACTGGTTTTACTCTGCTACTGCTCTCTGAACTCTGTAACTCTCTCTGTGTCTCTTTCTCTTCTTGATGTGATTTTGATTGTTTCTACACAATAAAGACCAGTTCATTAAATTTGTTTTTTTTTTCATTTCTGTTATAGTGAAAGTAACAGTTGCTAGAGGTCGCGCCCCATGAACAAGGCTGAGTCCTCACTGCAGCAGCCTGGGTTTGAATCCCACCTGATCATCATAGTTTCAGTATCTGCAGTGAGATTCTAAAACATATAACATGTGTTTTCCTATGAACACAAGCTCATTGAAAACTAAACTGTGTGACTTCAAATTGAATCATATGAATTTCAAATTACATGTAAATTACTTTATTAAAAAATCTTTACATGGAAATAAATATTCTATTTCAACATCTAACAAATATTAAATTGTTATCGCCTCTTTAAACTTCTCCAATTTTTAACTCATCTACAGTACATATATATATTTCATATGTCTGACATATGAAAACACACAGAGTCAGTGAGCTGTAGCTGTCCTCAACATATCATGTTGTTTCCCCCTCAGTGCTGAGAGCAGTGATCTACATATTTACATATTTCCATGAAGAGGATATTGGTAGTAAACTGATCTGTGATTTATGACTGTTTGCTTTGTCAAGTATGATCTTTTTTACAGTCATTATTGGTATTACTATATATGCAGGTTTTACATGTTTAGGTGTCTGTGATGTGGAGATTTCCTCAAATAAAGCAGTGATGAGTGTTTCAGAGGATGCTGAGGCCGAGGATCTCCAACCAGCAGTTTTGGACATGTGGGCGGAGCCAGAAAACGTGGAATTCAGCATCAGTTACATTTGTTGTCAAGTGTTGTTGTACTTGCTTGATGTTTTTCTGCATTAGCAAAGTCTTTGATGTGTTTGATCATGTATGTGATGTTGGCTAATTTTAACAAATACACGTGTACAGCTGTCTTTATTTACAACAGAGGAGTGTAAGTCAATAGTATTCATAAACTGGGGGCTCCAAATCACAACAAAGCAAATTCGTGTGTGTGTGTGTGTGTGTGTGTGTGTGTGTGTGTGTGTGTGTGTGTGTGTGTGTGTGTGTGTGTGTGTGTGTGTGTGTGTGTGTGTGTGTGTGTGTGTGTGTGTGTTTGTGTGTGTGTGTGTGTGTGTGTGTGTGTGTGTGTGAGTGTGTGTGTGTAGGTGTGTGTGTCCTCAGTGAAGTGTATCAGTCTCTGCAGTAGCTTCCAGCTGCAGCAGTCAGTTCAGTTTCTGTTCAGTCTGACTGAGGGAGGTTTTTGTACGACGCTTTTTCACTGTGTGAACAACCACTGACTGTTGATGTTATGGAGACTCTTACAGTAGTAAGTAGCTGCATCTTCAGTCTGGACTCCACTGATGGTCAGAGTGAAGTCAGAGTTTGATCCACTGCCTGTAAAACGATCTGGAATCCCTGATGCTCGAGTGCTAGCATAGTAAATGAGGAGTTTAGGAGTTTCTCCATCTCTCTGTTGGTACCAGTATAAACGGTCAGAACTATAAACATTCTGACTGGTCCTACATCTGATGGAGACGGAGCCTCCCAGAGCAGAGCTCACTGCTCCAGGCTGAGTCACTGTGACCTGGCCTCTGGACTCTGAGGATACAGAGACAAAAACATAAAGCAGCGTCATGGTTTTGTGGGCTTCATTTCAGAGGGACGGATGTTCATAGAGGAGAGGAGTTTGATTCTCTGGACTTTACCTGTGAAGCAGCAGCAGAGGAGAGTCCAGATGAGGACGCAGATCAAAGTCATGTTTTTAATGAGGAGGATTTCTGTGGCTTCTGTTGTCATGAAGGACAGCTGTCAGTCATCCAGTGTTCAACTCTCAGGACTATAAACTCTCCCAGAGCACTGGAGCATGGTGCTGCTGATGCAAAGTGGCTCTCTATGGAAATGCTCTGACTGACTCCAGCAGGGACTTGGATTACTCTGATGATACTCATTGTTTCGGACCTTTGAAAGTTGATGAATTCACAGCCCATCTTGAAGGTTTCAGTTTTGTTAACTAAACTAAAATCCACTACAAATAAATATATTGTTGCACTAAAACTTTTAATTAAATTCTCTACTTTTTATCAATAAATTGTAGAAAACAAACAAACATCAGTTCCATTGTTTTCATATTTATCGTTAAAACAATAACTGTAGCATTTTTGCTGTCTTCACTGAAAGAAGTAGATTTATTAAATCACCAAGAAGTGAGTTTGTCTCCATGTCAGATTAGTAGGATTTTATAATTTCAGTACTCAAATTTTTTACATTGTACGACACAAATGATCTCATCAAAACACACTTATCTCAGACTTAAAACTATTACAATGACATTTTTTTGTTATTTGTTTATGTGTAGTGTTGTCTGTATAGTTGCAATCCAGTGCTGCTCTCTTGTGGAATTGTTGTGGTACTACACAAGTCACTTATATGGGCTTTTACTCATGTCTCATTCGGAGGATAAAGGGCATCAGTGACACTTAGGACAGATATGAGTCTGATACGAACTGTGCTTTACAATACTTTACATGTTAGGCTTCCCTTCGCTCCATGGACGGCAGTGTTGGTCTGTTAATCAGCTGGTCAGTCCACTACTTTGGTCCAGACTGAAACATCTCGACAACTACGTGATGGATTGTAGTGAAATTCTGTACAGAAATGTTTGGTGTCCAGAGGAAAAATCCTACTGACTTTGGTTGCTGACTTTTACTCCTTCGCCACCAGCTGGTCAAAGTTGTCTTATTCTGTTATATAGGCTGTAGTGTCACTAATTTAGTGGAGACTTTTGTGGTTCCTAGATGATGTATGCCAATTACAGTGGAGCTCCACAGGACGTTCACATTTATCATTTTAGTGAAATGTCTCAACAACTGTTTAATGGATTATCTTCAAATGTTGTACACATATTCATGGCCCCCTCAGGATGAATTGTAATAACTTTGGTGACCCTCTGACTTGTGCCATCATTTACAGATTTTTTCAATACTAACATGCCTTAACCTGAACTTAAGATACTTTATTGAAACTCTTAACACAGTAACACACCTACCTCACAGAATTACCCAAATTTTATGTTTTCTTCTCAAAATCATATTTTGTTCTTTAAACATGAACTCTACATTTCAAGATGCAAAAACATTCTCTACATACACAAACTTTATCAAAACCAATTAACCTGACTCAAAAATCCAATCATTCTAACAAAACACTGGCACATTTTCTTTCCAAGAGGAACATATCAATCAGTCATAGCACAATAACCTTCTAAATACAAACAGGTGATGGCATTACAAAAACTGCATTACTTTTCATGTTTCAGCTCTAAATGCAAACAGTAGACACTGTGAAATCTATTGTTTTTTGTAATTCACTCTCCTTTTCCTGTAAACCACCCTACATTTTTGGCTTGAGGGTCAAATATGTACATTTTCGGCAACCAACTATGTAAAAGTGTCTTCTTTACTTTATAGAATGTAGAATAGGAAAGAGATGTAAGTGACAGAATTACAGAAGCAAAGGCATTATTAGTAACATGAAATATGAAAAGGGTCTTCATTTCTGACATGTTGTGAGCTAGCATTCTTAAATAACTAAAAACATCCATAGTTTTGTTGTTGGCTAAGCTTGTACCTAAAGAAAAACCCAGCATTTAAGAAATGGGTTAATTGAATGTTGTTGATGGTATGGTATGAACAGGCCGATGTTGGCCTATTTGTGTTTAGAGTTTTGAAAATGTGACGACAGACTGGACAAAATAACGTCAGCGGTTGTAAATAACTGTGAGTAGGTCACCTATGTTTTGTTGTCCTGGGTCCAATTGATATTGATCTTTTGTTTACACAGGTCTATACAATTAAAGCCATGTTATGATCATGACATTTTTCTGATGCTGATCTGTGTCTTCACATTTTTTTTGTAATTTCTGTTATTCAGTATAGAGCTGAGGCCAAAGGTCATAACCAAAACTTTTTTTTAGATCTTTTTAATTTATTGGAAAAGAGAAACAAACATGGGATTATAATATGATATGAATGGATGGTGAGAAGCTGTGATTTGTAATTTGATTTCCAAATGATCCAAAATTTATTGGTGGTTAAACAATGATGGTGAAATGGTAAATCTGGTAGATGACATTTTGTCTGTACAGTGTATATGCATGCATGTGTGTGTGTGTGTGTGTGTGTGTGTGTGTGTGTGTGTGTGTGTGTGTGTGTGTGTGTGTGCATCCTCAGTGAAGTGTATCAGTCTCTGCAGTAGCTTCCAGCTGCAGCAGTCAGTTCAGTTTCTGTTCAGTCTGACTGAGGGAGGTTTTTGTACGACGCTTTTTCACTGTGTGATCACAGCTTGACTGTTGATAGCATGATAACTCTGACAGTAGTAAACTGCTGCATCTTCAGTCTGGACTCCACTGATGGTCAGAGTGAAGTCAGAGTTTGATCCACTGCCTGTAAAACGACCTGGAATCCCTGATAGTAGCTCATTAGTATACTTAATAAGCAGTTTAGGAGTTTCTCCATCTCTCTGTTGGTACCAGAATAAATAGTTGCCATTATAAACATTCTGACTGGTCCTACATGTGATGGAGACGGAGCCTCCCAGAGCAGAGCTCACTGCTCCAGGCTGAGTCACTGTGACCTGGCCTCTGGACTCTGAGGATACAGAGACAAAAACATAAAGCAGCGTCATGGTTTTGTGGGCTTCATTTCAGAGGGACGGATGTTCATAGAGGAGAGGAGTTTGATTCTCTGGACTTTACCTGTGAAGCAGCAGCAGAGGAGAGTCCAGATGAGGACGCATGAATCAAAGTCATGTTTTTTGATGAGGAGGATTTCTGTGGCTTCTGTTGTCATGAAGGACAGCTGTCAGTCATCCAGTGTTCAACTCTCAGGACTATAAACTCTCCCAGAGCACTGGAGCATGGTGCTGCTGATGCAAAGTGGCTCTCTATGGAAATGCTCTGACTGACTCCAGCAGGGACTTGGATTACTCTGATGGTGCTGTTTGTCAATGCATCAATACTTTTACCAGATTATTAATTACACATATTTTAAAACCTATTTTACATGATTTCATGTTAATTCCACTAGATATATTTAGTTTCAAAATATCTTCTGCATAATTGCCAGAAAAAATGATACAAATTAATTTTTTAACAATTAATGTATGAAATTAATACATTCTGGATGCATTCTGGATTTTTTTCAGACTGTCCTATTTTTAGTCAACTGATAAAATGTTAGAAACAAAAAAATATTTTTTGCTTTTTGTTTGTTTGTGTCAAAGTCAGAGAGCCGTGTCTCTCTACAGTCAGAAGGTTTTTGTACGGCAGCTCACTGAGTTTGTATCACTGTGATGGACTTTTGGTGGAGGAACCAGACTGGATGTTGGAAGTAAGTCAAATCTTAAAAACTGTACAGTTTCAAGAGCTACTTTTCTGTTTATATTTCTTTGTATTCCACACTAGTAAAAAATGTAAAAATCTGCATAAAGTGATACATGAATCTGATTTGATATATTCCACCAAATAATATTTAAATTAGACAGTGTCACTTCTCCAAATGAGAACGACTGTTTCTGTCTCTTGGTGTCAGCACAGTTAACACATTGTCACGATCCTGTCCTGAGCTTGTCTGTGTTACGTTATTTTTACCATGCCTTCTGTATTTTGATATTGCTTTCTCTGTGTCTGGGTTTTGGGTTTCAGTCCTGTCCATCTGTGGTCTTGTATCCAGTCCCTGTTTGTTCGGTGTGGTGGTTCTGTCCTGTCTCGGTGTCTGCCCTTGTACTGGTTCTGTCCTGTCCCTCATGTCCAGTTCTCTACCATCATGCTTAGGTTCTGTTTGTCTGGTTGCCAGTCTCATTTATTATCTAATTTATTTTTTGCATTCATCCGCTTCTGTAAGTGATGTCATATCTGTCTTGTCTCGTATCTTAGTTCCTAGGTTGTGTCATTAGTTCTTAGTCCTGTGCCTTAGTTCATGTCTTTAGTGGTTTCTCCTGGTCTGTGTACTTCTGTGTTTTGCTCATGTCTGCCCTAAGTTCTGTTCAAGTCGTAGCTTCAGTCTGTGTTCCTTATTGTTTAGTTGTGATCTGGATTAGTTTGTTATTTTCATTATTCTGATCTATTACAACTTACTTTGACATGTTTGGTGTTCAGTACTTGTGTTATGTCTTTTCACCTCCAGTAATCTGCCTGTCAGTCAGTCTCTCCGTTTTCCCCTTCGGTCTCTCTGCCTCGTTAATCCTGATTCCAGTCACCTGTGTTGCTCCCGCCCTGCTCGTCAGTCCTCTGCTGGTGTATAAATGTTTGGTGTTTCTGTTTAGTCCTTGTCTGGTCATTGTCGCATGTCTGCCCTGTCCTGTCGGATGTTGTACCAGTTACCTGCTTTTGGATGTACCAGTTTCTTGTTCCCGTGAGTTTTGGTTTTGCCTGTCTTTGGAAATAAACTCTGAACTCCACCTCAGTGTCTTGCGTTTGGCCTCACTCCTGCTGCACTCACCCAGCACTCGTGACACACATTGGCCCTCATTTATCATTCTTCAACGGGCGTATTTTTGTGCGTGAGATTATGCTTACACTGTTCTCAGCGCCTGATTTATGAAGCTGTGCGTACCTTTGAAATCCAGGTGTACGCACCACCTGGTGTTGATAAATGCGGCGGCTGAAAGCGTGTGTAAATTGAATGAAACGCCCCAATTATTCAAGCTTCAGGAGGCTGCCCCAGGACTTTCACGGCAGGGACTGACGAAATACGGCAAGAAATACATGGTTTGGAGCAGGAAGTCCACAAGTTAAAACTTCAGAAACAAAATATTATGTTGTTTTGACAGATTTAAATAAAAATTAAATGTTTAGTTTCACTACTAGAGCCCCTCCCCGGCATAAATGTTCAAAAATATTGTGCATTTTAATATTACAAGGTTTTTCATTTGGAAACAATTTAATAATTTTTTATTCGATGATTTAAACTGGACACATAAACAAAATGTTCAACGCGCTTAAAACTGGACACGAGCGGTCAGATGAGCCATAAACAGTTCAGGTCCAGCCAGAGAGCCAGTGCTGGAGTCAGGGGGACCACCGCGCGCTGTCAACCTCGCTGGAGCGGACCAGTGGGCTGTCAGCCCCAGAGGAGGATGCGCTCATCCCGGAGTAGCAGGGCACGGGCCAAGAGCCTCTCGCTGAGCGTTCACTTTGATGAACGGAGGACATACGGGGCGGTGTACCCCCAGGGTGCAAAGCAAGCCTTCATAATGTTTTGCAGCTTTGGGAAACAGCTCTGTGCTGTCCTGGGACTATTACGCACGGACACGGGTCTGGACGCGCACAGACTTGGATCTGACCATCGGCGGTGTAACTTTTAGTTTATGTTCATTGTCCAAACACAATGATGAGCTGCACCACGTCTGTACCACCTGTTTGTAGAGCGCGTTCCACAAACTAGAAGTTTTTGTCTGTTCCTAGAATTATAAATTGGCTACTTGTGGTTCTCCAAGGGACAGATTTAGCACTAAAACGCCCATCAAAGTCCCAAATAAGCTCCAAATGAAAGAATGTTGCTCTGATCAAAAGCTGCTCCATCACCTCCGGGACTGGGCTTTACGCACTGACCCAGGACTCAAACATGAACAGAGATCAGCATGCCAGAGTCTGGGGACGCGGGGCCTTTAGCGGGGGTGTCGGTGCTCGCTGTGCGGTCATAATATAAAGTTTGTCTGATAATAAATGCGGGTCTTTGTGCGCGACATGTCTGTGCCCGCCTCACCTAAAGGCCGTGGGGCTGTGTCCATTTCAGCATACAGTCTCAGTGCTTCAAGCCTTCCGCTCATGCTCTTCGTTGTTTTAACATTTTTTGCTTGTAGCCTTTTCATTTGAAGATACACATTTTATTAAAAGCAAACCCAAATAAAAGACATCAAAAGCTACGATAAGGCGGCACACAGCGATAAACACAACAACTGTGCTGCTCTCTTTGCAACAATCCACAACAAGCACATTGCAGCAAACCCCTCTTACCGGCGGAATCGAAGGCGTCCTGTAGGCAGAGCTGCTAAATTACTAACGTGTCTGAACGGGAGGGTTTGTCACGGATGAGGTCATCAGGTGAAAGGTCATAATGTGCGTTATTTTATTTACTGCGAAATTATTAATTTATTTTACTAATAGTTTGATCGGACAGGCCTTAACAAAAGGGCCTTTACAACTTTTAAAATAAATAAAATGAGGGAAATTTTGCGTTTGAAAAAAGGGCACTTTGGGCAGCAAAGGGCAAAGGGGCAGGTGCTCAAGCACCCATCGCACCCCCCTCTGCACGTGGCTGTTAATCTATAATGTTTTAAAAGCTGAAATTAAACAGTTTTGGTTCTGACTTTGAGCAAATTTATATTGTGCACAAACTGCATTAAATATACTCCTAAAAGTGTGTTTATATGTATTTTTCATGCTCAAAGTGTTGCTGTTGTCAACCATAAAAATGTATCTTAATCCAAAATCTAGTGTTACAGTTTCTCTGCAGCTGTTGATTCAGATCAGTTCCTCTTCAGCTGAAGGAGGTTTTTGTAAGACGTTGTATCACTGTGTGAACGGGAAACCGTTACAGTGTTGACAATAATAATCTCCTGTATCTTCAGTCTGGACTCCTCTGATGGTCAAAGTGAAGTCAGTCCTAGATCCACTTCCACTAAAACGATCTGAAACTCCAGAGTGACGACTTGTAGCCGAATAAATCAAAAGTTGAGGGGATTCTCCAGCTTTCTGAAGGTACCAGCTGAGGCAGCTACCAGCAGTTGAACTGGCTTTACATCTGATAGAGACAGTCTGTCCTGGAGCAACAGACTGAGCTCCAGGAGACTGAGTCAGGATGATTTCTCCTGATGAATCTGGAAAACATGAAAAAGAGGAGAAGGGTTATTGAGACAAATCCAGTTTGGAGAAAGATGATCAACATCCAAACAGAAGAGTCTCATTTCTTTAACATGGAGAACAGATGGAAGAAGGTAAATGCTGCTTGTTTCAGTGTTTCTCCATCACAGCAGAACATCATTGTGGTGAACCTGGTTGCATCCTGAAGCAAAGTTTTCAGAAGAGAGTCTCACCCTGAACAAGGAGCCCCAGGGTGGCCAGCAGTAGAATCAGTGACATCATCATTGTGCTGCCGGCGTGTCAGTGGCTCTGAAAGGCCTGGACAGCCACTGATCAACACTGGCCTCTTAACGGCTGGGAGCAGAGAGGCAGGACACATATGCAAACACACAGAGTCAGTGAGCTGTAGCTGTCCTCAACATATCATGGTGTTTCCCCCTCAGTGCTGAGAGCAGGGATCTACACATTTACAATATTTACATGTAGAGGATATTGAAAAGTCTAGTACTTAACTGATCCAGTGATTGTTTTGTCTTTCTTATTTGTGAAAATTATCTTTTTAATAAGGATTAGTGACACTAATATTAATGTTGGTTTGACATCTTTAGGTGTCTGTAATGTGGAAATTTCTTAAAATAAAGTAGTGTTTAGTGTTTGAGGGGATGCTGAGGCCGACCATATCAGAGAGCTTTCTCGAGAAAACGGGCTGAGAGTGACAGACTTTGGCACAGCCAGAAAACATGGAAATCATTAGGCTACTGTTTTCATGACATGATCTTCCTCAGCAGATGGAGTATGCCAAGCTGTCATGGAATATTTTAACTTTGAAGCAACAGTGGACTTGTTGCAGTCCTAAAATGATTAGAGGAATTTGAAAATCTACATTTCAATGAAAACAGGGGGACTCCATCTGCGAAGAAAGATCAAGTGATGTGACTGACAGCTCAACAACAGTTGGACAACAGTGGAGGGATGTTGTGGTGATTTTGTTTTGCTATTTCCAAGTTTAACAATAAACATTTAGTCTCAGTGTATTTGTGGAGTTTAGATTTGTATGTTGGAGAAAATGTGTTATTCGGTATAGTATATACGGATATAGTTATATCAAGAAAGTAACTTATTTCATTTGTATTTTTATGATTTAAGTTGATTAAGTTGATTTATACATTTAAAATGCAATTTTGTGCTTTCAGAGATGTTCTGGTTTTGTTTGGTCAGTCTCTGATCCTAAATGCTTCTGATAACAATCTGTGTCTTCATATTTTTGATTAAATGTATATAGCTGAAATTGCTTTAATCCAGTATGAGGCTGAGGTCAAAGGTCATGACCAAGACTTTTCTTATCTGCTTTCCCAGGCTGGTTACTCTGGATTATTTGGCAAATCAGAAAAGACACTGGGATTAAAAAAAAGATATGAATAGATGGTGAGAAGCTGTGATGGAGAAAGTAGTTTGATTTCAGTTTTTTTTTTGTAATTGAGCTTATTTTACTACGTGTTCATTGGTGGTTAAAGCAAACGTTGTGAAATCTTCAACCTTGTAAGTAACATTGTGTGTGTGTGTGTGTGTGTGTCCTCAGTGAAGTGTATCAGTCTCTGCAGTAGCTTCCAGCTGCAGCAGTCAGTTCAGTTTCTGTTCAGTCTGACTGAGGGAGGTTTTTGTACGACGCTTTTCACTGTGTGAACAACCACTGACTGTTGATAACATGAAAACTCTGACAGTAGTAAACTGCTGCATCTTCAGTCTGGACTCCACTGATGGTCAGAGTGAAGTCAGAGTTTGATCCACTGCCTGTAAAACGACCTGGAATCCCTGATACTCGAGTGCTAGCATAGTAAATGAGGAGTTTAGGAGTTTCTCCATCTCTCTGTTGGTACCAGGCTAAACGGTGGTATGGGCTGCTATAGTAAACATCCTGACTGGTCCTACATGTGATGGAGACGGAGCCTCCCAGAGCAGAGCTCACTGCTCCAGGCTGAGTCACTGTGACCTGGCCTCTGGACTCTGAGGATACAGAGACAAAAACATAAAGCAGCGTCATGGTTTTGTGGGCTTCATTTCAGAGGGACGGATGTTCATAGAGGAGAGGAGTTTGATTCTCTGGACTTTACCTGTGAAGCAGCAGCAGAGGAGAGTCCAGATGAGGACGCAGATCAAAGTCATGTTTTTGATGAGGAGGATTTCTGTGGCTTCTGTTGTCATGAAGGACAGCTGTCAGTCATCCAGTGTTCAACTCTCAGGACTATAAACTCTCCCAGAGCACTGGAGCATGGTGCTGCTGATGCAAAGTGGCTCTCTATGGAAATGCTCTGACTGACTCCAGCAGGGACTTGGATTACTCTGATGATGCTGTTTATCTATGGATCAATCACTTTGTCAGACTACTGATTGGATCTATTAATTCTCTTTCATATATGGATTTGGCCACAGATAAAAGTTCTTTCAAAATGTCCTCTCTTCACTAACTCCACTAACAATGAAATTAACATCAGTGTTGAACTGAAATTTCAAAAATGGGAGTTTTGTTTATTTTATTAACATGTCATTAATATGTCTCTCTGATCATTTTTGTATTTTCATTTATTTAATGTAATGTGACGGTTGCTTCCTAAACATTTCTGTTTTTTCTTTATTTTACTATGAGACAGAATATTTTTAGACATTTAACATTACAGTAAGGGTGAAATGTACTTTTTAATTTGTGTTTTTGACAGTTTAACTTTTTACTTCATAACTGTGAATGTGTTTGCTGAGTTTGTTTGTGTCAAAGTCAGAGAGCCGTGTCTCTCTACAGTCAGAGGTTTTTGTACGGCGGCTCAGTGAGTTTGTATCACTGTGGTTGCCTTTTGGTGGAGGAACCAGACTGGAGGTTAACTGTAAGTACATTTGACTCCTTTAATAACACAAATTCTATAATTGTTCAGTTTATTTTATAACAGTAGACCTTACTGCAATATTTCAGCTGATTATTTGAATTTCATATCATTGTAGTGATTCTTGAATGTGTCACATCATGTCCAGACTAAAATCTTCTTCAGTGAAAAAAATTCTGTTTCACTGGAATTAAATTTTGAAACAGTTTTAAGATTTCAAGTTTCCTACAAGGTTTTTTGCGTGAAAAAAAATTCAGCCCATGTAGTGGACAATCATCTTTCAAAGGTTTTCATATCATTCTGAAGGATATTCACTTTTCATGGACATGACAAATTATTTTTTAATACATTACTGTTGCTGTGTTAGTAAGTTTATTTTTTTGTTACATAACTCAGTGATCCAGTAGTAGTCAGCACATTTTGAATGAACAAATCAAACACACACCTTCGAGATCTTTTCTGTTTCATGGCAGAAATTTTAACGTGAACAGAACATTAAAAAATACTCCTGAAATGTTTCATATCAGATGATGTATTTTTTTACATTAATATCAAACACGTTTGTAGTTTGTTGATTAAACATGAATAAATCAGAGGAACAAAATGTCAGTTTAAACTTTTTATCTTTAGTACTGAAACCTGTCTCTTGTCATGGTTCAGCAGTGAAGCCTTTCTGTTACCGTGGTTACTGACCTCAGAGAGGGAAGTAAAACTTACATCTCAACATCTGGCAATCTTCAACTTTCTTTTTTAATTTGCTATAAAGTTACTGTGCATTGTTGGGGTCTTTATAATTGATCGATAAAGCACAGACAAAAATAATCATCCAAATTTAGTTTCTCAAAAATCTCGTCTCTCTCTCTCTCTCTCTCTCTCTCGCTCTCTCTCTGCAGTGGGCCGAGTCGTCCCCACCCTGACGGTGCTGCCCCCCTCCAGTGAGGAGCTGCAGCAGGGGAAGGCCACGCTCATGTGCCTGGCCAACAAGGGCTTCCCCTCAGACTGGAGTCTGGCCTGGAAGGTGGACGGCAGCAGCAGCAGCAGCTGGGAGGAGAGCAGGAGCCCCGGGGTGCTGGAGAAGGACGGCCGCTACAGCTGGAGCAGCACCCTGAGGCTCCCTGCAGACCAGTGGAGGAAGGTGGGCTCTGTGACCTGTGAGGCCACCCAGGGCTCCCAGGCTCCGCTCACAGAGACACTGAGGAGAGACCAGTGTTCCCAGTCCTGACCTGACTCACTGGGACTCTGCTACTGGTTTTACTCTGCTACTGCTCTCTGAACTCTGTAACTCTCTCTGTGTCTCTTTCTTTCCTTCAGTCACTCTCTAATCACATGTTTCATGGATAAAGTTTGTTTACTTGATGTAATTTTGATTATTTCTACACAATAAAGACCAGTTCATCTAATTAGTTGTTTTCATTTCTGCAGTAGTGAAAGTAACAGTTGCTAGAGGTCACGCCCCATGAACAAGGCTGAGTCCTCACTGCAGCAGCCTGGGTTTGAATCCCACCTGATCATCATAGTTTCAGTATCTGCAGTGTGATTCTAAAACACAAGCTCATTAAAAACTAAACTGTGTGACTTCAATTTGAATCATATGAATTTCAGAATACATTTAAATTACTTTATTAAATAATTATTAAATAGAAATAAATATTCTATTTCAGATCTAAACAAACAAATATAAAATGTTGTTACATCTTTTAACTTATATTAACTTATCCTCTTTTCAACTCATCTACAGTAGACATATATCTATGTGTCAACAATAAATGACAAATGCAAACACACAGAGTCAGTGAGCTGTAGCTGTCCTCAACATATCATGGTGTTTCCCCCTCAGAGCTGAGAGTGTTGATCTACATTTACAAGTAGAGCTACTGAAAACTTGTCATTTTTAGTATCCTCTACATGTAATATGGGTTTTTAGACAATTATTAGTGACATTAATATCAATGTAGGTTTGACATCTTAAGGTGTCTGTAATATGGAAATTTCATCAAGTAAAGTAGTGTTGGGTGTTTGAGGCCGATGATCTCAGAGAGCTTCCTCGAGAAACTCCAACCAGAAAACATGGAAGTCATCATCAGTTACATTTCTGTAAGCAGATCATCTGCTGAGGAAGATCATGTGATGTGATTGAAAGCTCCACAACAGTTAGTGGATGGATGTTGTGGTGAGTTTGTTTTCCAAGGTTAAGAATAAACATTTAGTCTCAGTGTGTTTGTGGAGTTTTGATTTGCATGTTAGAGAAAATGTGTTATTCGATATTGTGTATATATGGGATATAGTTATATCAAGAAGGTACTTATTTCTTTAGAATTATTATGATTTATGTTGATATTTAGCTTTTCCATAGATGACATATGTTTAGATATTTAAAATACTATTTTGTGTTTGTTTTGTTTGGGCAGTCTCTGATCCTGAATGTTTCTGATGACGATCTGTGTCTACATATTTGCAGTTAAACGTACATAGTTAAAATTGCTTTAATTCAGTATGAGGCTGAGGTCAAATGTCATGAACAAGACTTTTATTGTCTGCTTTTCCAGGCTGGCTACTCTGGATTATTTGGCAAATCAGAAAAGACAGTGGGATTATAAAAAGATATGAATCAACCTCGTACATGACATTATGTGTGTGTGTGTTTGTGTGTGTGTGTCCTCAGTGAAGTGTATCAGTCTCTGCAGTAGCTTCCAGCTGCAGCAGTCAGTTCACTTTCTGTTCAGTCTGACTGACGGAGGTTTTTGTACGACGCTTTTTCACTGTGTGAACACATGTGGACTGTGATAACTCTGACAGTAGTAAACTGCTGCATGTTCAGTCTGGACTCCACTGATGGTCAGAGTGAAGTCAGAGTTTGATCCACTGCCTGTAAAATGACCTGGAATCCCTGATGCTCGAGTGCTAACATAGGAAATGAGCCGTTTAGGAGTTTCTCCATCTCTCTGTTGGTACCAGGCTAAACGGTTAGAGCTATATACATCCTGACTGGTCCTACATCTGATGGAGACGGAGCCTCCCGGAGCAGAGCTCACTGCTCCAGGCTGAGTCACTGTGACCTGGCCTCTGGACTCTGAGGATACAGAGACAAAAACATAAAGCAGCGTCATGGTTTTGTGGGCTTCATTTCAGAGGGACGGATGTTCATAGAGGAGAGGAGTTTGATTCTCTGGACTTTACCTGTGAAGCAGCAGCAGAGGAGAGTCCAGATGAGGACGCAGATCAAAGTCATGTTTTTGATGAGGAGGATTTCTGTGGCTTCTGTTGTCATGAAGGACAGCTGTCAGTCATCCAGTGTTCAACTCTCAGGACTATAAACTCTCCCAGAGCACTGGAGCATGGTGCTGCTGATGCAAAGTGGCTCTCTATGGAAATTACTTGCTTTGTCTTCTTTAAAAAATGCTATAGAAAGTATTATATCCTCATTAAAAATCTGTTTTTGCAAGCACAAATAATCTCTTCAGCTACATTGTTACTGCTCTCATAACAGTTTGAGCAAAATCACTGTTTCAGATTTTCTAATGATGTTAATACACATTTCTGCCATCTAATGTTGTCTCTGTACCAGAATAGATAACAGGGTCGAGGTTACACAGAACTGTCACTCTCCTGCTGAGCTGTGGAGACACATTGATACTCATGTGTAACTGAATCTTACAGTTCTATGTAAGACACTGTTCTTTTCCCACTGTACAACAAATCATGTGTGTGTTTCGTCAGTAAACTCTGTTGGTCTAAAAAATTAGGACTGAAAGTTTTTTCTTCAAAGTAAAAATCATTTCACCATAAGATCTATTAAGTAGCTGTTCTGGAGCTTTCGATCAAATTACATGATCTTCATCAGCAGATAGAGTTCACCAAGCTGTCATGGAATATTTAAACTTTAAATAATCCAGAAAAGAAGTCCCAAAAGTCCTCAGAAGCATGGAAATTTGAAATTCTACGTTTTAATGCAAACTGGGCGACTCCATCTGCTGAAGAAATGCAAGATCAGGAATGAACTTTAAATTTGAATGTAATTGTTGAAATTTTTAGTTGCATGTAGAACACAACTATTCTAATTATTGCACATGCGTTACCTATCCGCAGTTATAGTTAAATACATGTAAATGTATTCAGTAGGTCACCTATGTTTTGTTGGCTTGGTTCCAATTGATATTGATCTTTTCTTAACATAGTTTTATACAATTAAAGCCATGTTTTTATCATGAATTTTTTCTGATGCGGATCTGTGTCTTCATTTTTTTGTTTGATTTCTGTTGTTCAATATGAAGCTGAGGTCAAAGGTCATACCCAAAACGTTTTGTAATTAACTGTCCCAGACTGGATCTTTTTAATTTATTGGAAAAAAGATACAAACATGGGATTATAATAGGATATAGTTGGATGGTGAGAAGCTGTGATGGAGAAAGTACTTTTATTTCAGCTACGACATTTTTTGTCAAATAACTTGTTTTTCTACATGTTTGTTGGTGGTTGAAAAATTATGGTTAGATTGTGTCTGTACAGTGTGTGTGTGTGTGTGTGTGTGTGTGTGTGTGTGTGTGTGTGTGTGTGCGTGTGTGTGTGTGTGTGTGTGTGTGTGTGTGTCCTCAGTGAAGTGTATCAGTCTCTGCAGTAGCTTCCAGCTGCAGCAGTCACTTCAGTTTCTGTTCAGTCTGACTGAGGGAGGTTTTTGTACGACGCTTTTTCACTGTGTGAACAACCACTGGTTGATCCAATGTTCACTCTGACAGTAGTAAACTGCTGCATCTTCAGTCTGGACTCCACTGATGGTCAGAGTGAAGTCAGAGTTTGATCCACTGCCTGTAAAACGACCTGGAATCCCTGATGCTCGATTGCTGGTAATGTAAATGAGGAGTTTGGGAGTTTCTCCATCTCTCTGTTGGTACCAGTGTAAATAGCTCCCACCATGAACATTCTGACTGGTCCTACATCTGATGGAGATGGAGCCTCCCAGAGCAGAGCTCACTGCTCCAGGCTGAGTCACTGTGACCTGGCCTCTGGACTCTGAGGATACAGAGACAAAAACATAAAGCAGCGTCATGGTTTTGTGGGCTTCATTTCAGAGGGACGGATGTTCATAGAGGAGAGGAGTTTGATTCTCTGGACTTTACCTGTGAAGCAGCAGCAGAGGAGAGTCCAGATGAGGACGCAGATCAAAGTCATGTTTTTGATGAGGAGGATTTCTGTGGCTTCTGTTGTCATGAAGGACAGCTGTCAGTCATCCAGTGTTCAACTCTCAGGACTATAAACTCTCCCAGAGCACTGGAGCATGGTGCTGCTGATGCAAAGTGGCTCTCTATGGAAATGCTCTGACTGACTCCAGCAGGGACTTGGATTACTCTGATGATTTTTATCAATGGATCAATCACTTTATCAGAGTATTAATTACACATATTTTAAAACCTATTTTACATGATTTTATTTTAATTCCACTAGATATATTTACTTTCAAAATATATTCTGCCATAATTGCCAGAAAAAATGATCTAAATTAAAATTTTAAAACATCCATTCTGGAAATTTTTCAGACTGTCCTATTTTTAGTCAACTGATAAAATGTTAGAAACAAAAAACTATTTTTGCTTTTTGTTTGTTTGTGTCAAAGTGTCAAGAGTCGTGTCTCTCTACAGTCAGAGGTTTTTGCATTGCAGCTCAATGAGTTTGTATCACTGTGGTGGACTTTTGGTGAAGGAACCAGACTGGAGGTTGGAAATAAGTTAAATCTTAAAAACTGTACAGTTTCAAGAGCTACTTTTCTGCTTATATTTCTTTATATTTCACACTAGTAAAAAACTTGTATTTTCTCTTCAATTTTTACATTAATACTCTGACCTAGAACAAAGTTCACATAAACAATACAAATTTGAAATTGTAATGAAAGTAACCTTTTAAGACAGAGGAGAAATCCTTCTTTTCAACTTTAAAGTTAAAGTTGCATATTGAAGGCTTCTAGCTTTAGTTCATATATTATAAACACATCTTGTTGACTTCCTTTCTTTACCACATATGTTAGCAACTTTAATGAGTTTCACAGTAAGTAAGTAAGTTTATTTTTACCAGGTTACTTTTTGATGGTTTTTGTTCTCTGCAATTACTAATGTCACCCTTGGATGTTTATGTGCTATTTACTTTTACCTAGAAATTATTAAAAGTAGAATTTAAAAGAAGGAAGGTTTTATCTGCACAAACTGATACATGAATCTGATTTGATATATTTCACCAAATAATATTTAAATCAGACAGTGTCACTTCACCAAATGAGAACGACTGTTTCTTCTCTCTCTTGGTGTCAGCACAATTAACACATTGTGATTTTTCACTGCTTGTAGTCTACACCCATCCCATTAACCAAATCAGCTGTATCCCTGCACATTGTAAACATATAACTGCTGTTGTTGTCTTAAATTAAAACTGTGAATTCATTTAATCCGAAGAGACCGGATTATGCTTTTTTATAATTTTATTTGAAGATTTTACACAGATATAATGCTCAGTGTCCTGCTCTGTACTGAAATGTTCTCTGTTATATAGTATATCATGAGTTACATAGTCTAAAGGTAGTTTTTTTCAAAGCATAGTAAAAAAATATCAACTCAGCAATTAAACATCTTTACCAACATTAAGTTATTGATTATGTGGTAATGTTACTTAGTCTATAATGTTTTAAAAGCTGAAATAAAACAGTTTTTGTTCTGACTTTGAGCAAATTTATATTGCGCACAAACTGCATTAAATATACTCCTAAAAGTGTGTTTATGTATTTTTCATGCTCAAAGTGTTGCTGTTGTCAACCATAAAAATGTGTCTTAATCCAAAATTTAGTGTTACAGTTTCTCTGCAGCTGTTGATTCAGATCAGTTCCTCTTCAGCTGAAGGAGGTTTTTGTACGACGTTGTATCACTGTGTGACTGGGAAGCTGTTGTGCTGCTGACAGTAATAAACTCCTGCATCTTCAGTCTGAACGTCTCGGGTTATGTAGGTAACCCTTGTTCCCCGAGAAAGGGGAACGAGACACTGCGTCGGTGACGACACTATGGGAACGCCTTTAGGCGAGGCAGGGCTGAATGTGAATGAAAACTACTCCAATCCTATTGGCTTAGTGAGAACAGTAGCATGTGACGGCGTAACCGTGGGCGTATATAAGCACGCCGGCACATAGGTACGTTAGCTTTTACTATGAAGCAAGGCACTATAGGCGGGGAGAGGTGCGGCGAACCGACGCAGTGTCTCATTCCCCTTTCCTTTCTGCCTACGTAACCCGAGACGTTCCCCTTCGAGGGGAGCTCGAACTGCGTCGGTGATGTCACGGCTGGCTCAACACCGCGACAAAAAGATCAGTAATCAAAACACAAGTTTCCATAAGGTACCATTAATTTATTATATTCAACCAACAAACCAAACTAATAGTCCAAAACATATGATAAACAGAAAAACATATGACGTGTGATAGTCAGTAGGTCAGTCATGTCAGCAGGTGTGCATGCTTGAGGAAATTGTGTGTGGAGTGTTGTATGCTAAAAGAACAAAAAATAACAGGGAGCATGGAGCGTAGGGAACCAGGAATCCCTCCTCTCTAGCCCCTCTCGTTGCAGTGCAAATGATGAGCTCTTATAGCTGAGAACACCGGGCCCAGGTGACTCAAACAACGGCTGATTACAACCCCGCCTCCTGACATCTGCAACAAAAAGGGTAAAAGAGACACAGACATCCCAGCAACCAAACCATGGGGATGTCACACCCCCCCCCATAAAGACGGGGCGCCAACAAGACAGTTGGCACAACCCGTACATACTCAACTGAAATCTACAATACATAACAAAAACAAACGTACAACCCGTCATCCGCAGATCTTATCAGAATCCTTCTCGTACCCTGCATAAGGGAAAAGAGACCGCACAGATTAACATGACTACATCACAGGGGCACGGGACAGCGCGTTCGCCACCACATTGTCCGACCCCCCTGATGTGACGTATGTCCAAACAATATGATTGTAACATAAGGGCCCATCTAACCAATCGTTGATTGGGACATTTCAAGGAATTAAGAAATGTCAAAGGATTGTGATCCGTAAAAACCACGATTGGCAACCCAGAACCCACATACACATCAAAATGAATTAAGGCCCACACTAAAGCCAGAGTCTCCTTCTCAATCACAGAGTAGTTAAGTTGATGCTTATTAAATTTCTTGGAATAGAAACCCACAGGTCTGTCCACACCCTGACTGTCAGACTGCATCAATACTGCACCTGCCCCCACGTGACTGGCATCCACTTGCAGGCTAAACGGCCTCCCAACACAAGGAGCTGCACGAACTGGAGCATCACAGAGTAGGTCTTTGGCGTTCTGAAAAGCCTGCTGACAGACAGGAGACCACACAAATTTCACATTTGACTTCAACAAATCAGTGAGGGGAGCAACCACAGAAGAAAAGTTCTTGCAAAACTGCGATAGTAGCCCAGCATCCCCAAGAACCTCATTAATTCCTTTTTTGTTGTTGGAGGGGGAAACTGCTCCACCGCCTGCACCTTTGCCTTCACCACCTGCACCTTGCCCTGACCCACGACATGTCCTAGATAAGTTATACTGGCACGAGCAAAATCACACTTTGCCAGATTAACAGTTAGTCGTGCCGCAGCCAAACATTCAAACAGAGCACGAATGCACAACACATGTGCGTCCCAAGTGTCGCTGTAGATCACTACGTCATCCAAATAAACAGAGCAACCTTTTAAATCACCAATCACCATATTCATTAACCGCTGGAAAGTTGCCGGCGCGTTACGCAAGCCAAAAGGCATCACCTTATACGAAAACAGGCCAGACGGTGTTACAAATGCTGAGATTTCTCGTGCCCTCTTTGATAGCGGGACTTGCCAATAGCCTTTAAGCAAATCAAATTTACTTACGAATTTTGCAGAGCCAACCTGGTCGATGCAATCATCCATCCGTGGAAGAGGGAATGCATCCGGCTTTGTGACACTATTAACTTTTCGAAAATCCGAGCAAAATCTAGGTGTATTATCAGACTTAGGTACCAGCAAGCACGGTGAAGCCCAGCAAGAAGAAGACGGTTCAGCAATGTTGTTCTCTAACATGTACTTGACCTCAGCATCTAGGATTTTACGCTTTTCTGTGGAAACTCTGTAAAAACGCTGTTTGATTGGTTTTGCATCTCCTACTTCTATATCATGTTCCAGCAGATGAGTTTGTGAAGGTGTGTCACCAAACAAACTTGTAAAGCTGTGAATTAGCCCCGCCAACTCAACATGCTTTGCTTCATCCAAATGACTCAAAAACCTATCCAAGTTTTTAAGAGTCTCAGTGTTCTTCAGACGACCATACATCGCTTCATCAAAAATGTGTGAATCTACATTCTCATCTACCAATGACTGACCAGAAGAATCCACCACAGCAACAGGCTTAACACTCCCCAAATCACATACATTTGTTACCCCCAGCGTAACTACACGAGAATAGTACGGCTTTAACAAATTAATATGGCATAGCTGTGATTTCTTTCTCCGTTCTGGAGTAGAAATTAAGTAGTTCTCTGCTGAAATCTGCTGCAACACTGTGTGCGGACCAGTGAACCTGGCCTGAAAAGGTGATCCAACAATCGGCAAAAGGGCCAACACTTGATCACCTGGACTAAACTCCCGCTGCTCAGCCCGTCTATCATAAGCACGTTTCATTTTCTCTTGAGCCTTTGCCAGTTTCTCCTTTGCCAACTCCCCTGCAACGTACAGTCGTTGCCTAAAACCATTGACATAATCAACCAGGTTTTTTGGGGGAGTACTACTCTTAAAATTGTCCCTCGGCACCGCCAAGGGACCCCGTACAGAATGTGCAAACACCAAGTCATTGGGGCTAAACCCAGTGCTCTCCTGTGTCACCTCCCTGGCTGCCAACATTAACCACGGCAAACCCTCCTCCCAATCCTTGCCTAGCTCTGTACAAAAGGCACGCAGCAGTGACTTTAACGTCTGGTGAAAACGCTCCAGTGCCCCTTGACTTTGTGCATGATAGGCAGATGACTGAGAGTGTTTCACGCGAAGTTGCTTTAAAATCTGTGCAAACATATGGGAGGACAAATTAGAGCCTTGATCACTTTGAATGACCCTAGGGATGCCAAAAACTGAGATGAATTGGGAGAGTGCTTTAACGACAGACCTGGTAGTTATTGACCGCAGAGGGTATGCAGCTGGATACCTGGTAGCTTGGCACATGACAGTCAAAAGATACTTCATACCGGACCTAGAAGGAGGCAGAGGTCCAACACAGTCAATGATTATGTGTTCAAATGGTTCACCAATAGCAGGTATTGGATGCAAAGGGACAGGTGTAATAACCTGATTAGGCTTGCCAGTCATTTGACATGTGTGGCATGTTTTGATGTACTCCGAAACATCCTTTTTTAGCCTTGGCCAAAAAAAATACCGTAGAATTCGGTCATAAGTTTTCACCACTCCCATATGCCCAGACTGATCATGGGACAGTTGAAAAACCAAGTTGCGAAATTTAGCGGGCACTACTATTTGGAACACTGGATTTCCCAGACCAACCTCACTACAGGGCACCCACTTTCTCACCAGCAAACCATTGTCCATGAAGTAGCCATGTGCCCTGTCCTTCCCCTCTGCAAGTGGGACTGCAGTCTCCAACAAATCTTTAAGGGAGGGATCCGACCGCTGCTCTGCTAACAGCTCTGCATGTGAAACAGACAATGGAAAATCAGACCACTTCACACCTGGTTCGTCTATAATACACTCACGATCAGATTCGCCAACAGCTCGAGCTCCAGCTCGTGTCACAGCACACGCTGCAACCACCTCTGGAACAACTGGAGGTGGAGGGACATCAGGCCACATTCGCCCCCCAGCTAGTCCATTCCCCAGAATGACATGGACTCCGTTCACCGGCAAAGCTGGGCGCACCGCCATGCATACTTCCCCCTGGGCCAAATCTGAAACAAGAAACAACCTGTGCACAGGGGCAGACAAAACTGACAATCTCATGCCCAGAGCTAGCTCTGAATCTCCAGTATCTGATGTTCCTGAAAAAGGGAGAACTGAAGCCAAGATAAACGAACCCAATGCACCAGAATCCCTCAGGATCTTAACCGGTACCTTCTCCCCATCTGCTGTAAGGGAAACAAACCCACTTGATATAAATGGCAAATAGGCAACATCAATCTCACCATGACTTTCCTCAGAAACCTGAGGAGGTGGCAGGTCTGAACTTACATCTGCTACCGGAGCAGCCAAAGCAGAAGATTTAACATGAAAAACCCTGTTTTTCCTCTGTAGAGCATAGCAATCCGCCTTCACATGCCCCTTTTTACAACAGAAATGACACACTTTCTCCAAATCACGCAAATGTGTCCCCTTCACCTCCACATCAGGCTTATAAGAAGCCGCAGCCAAACAACGACCAACAGTACCGTCCCTATAGTTACTAGCATAGCCACGCCCATTTCCCCAATCACTGCGATGAGACAGTACATACTGATCTGCTAACACAGCTGCCTCAGCCACCGTTTCTACCTGTTGCTCTGTTAGATATGTGGAAATACGGTCAGGAACTGCACTCTTAAACTGTTCCAAAACAATAAGATTACACAACTCATCAAAAGTCTTGACATTAGCAGCTGTATGCCACCGATTAAAAAAATTCAACAAGTCGCGTGAAAACTCAAGGTGGGACTGCTTATTCTCTCTCCTACTCTTCCGGAAACGCTGGCGATACGCTTCGGGGACCATCTCATAAGCCTTAAGAACAGCAGCTTTCACTGACTCATAACTCACGCTGTCTGCCACAGATAACGCTGAAATTGCTTCTTGCGCCCTACCGGTCAACACACATTGCAACATAAGAGTGCGATCCTCATCGAGCCAATCCCTCGCATCAGCCAACCTCTCAAACAGAGAAAAAAATGTCTCGGGGTCCCTTTCATTAAATTTTGGCAGTAGCCGCAAACTAGTCCCTAAATCAAACTGTGAAGGACCTGCACCGAACGTAGGACCGACTTCACCTAGCTGCTGACTAGCTTCTAAGCTTAACCTACCTTCTCTAATGAGGCTTAATTTTTCACGCTCCAAAGTAATTCTGGCCTGCTCTCTGTCACCCTTCATTTTTTCATGCTCCAATTGCAACAGCAACAGTTCCTTCTGCTCTCTAAAGGATAACCCTGGACCTTGACTATCTGGCAATGACAATCCCACAGAACTCTTACCAGCTGGCAGAATTTCCGTTTCATAAAAGTTAGCCTTCAACACAGACTTAACAGTATCCTTGAGTTTTTTATCACTGATCTCAACCTTATAGTGGTCAGCAATTCGCAACAACTGCTCTTTCGTGCAGCTATCTAGGAAACTCTCCGACGGAGTCTCAAAAAAAACATCTACACCAGCCATTTTACAAACCTGGACCAACGGAACATACAGTTATCAACACGCTGGTTGCAAACAAAGGCAAAAAGGAGCGTCCCCTCTATCTGCCTATCCACACTAAAATAACTCACCCCTAGTCTTCATGTGGTTAATTGCGGCGGGTACTTACGCACTATAGACCGCTAGCGTGAGAAAGCGACCAGCCACTGGCAACCTTCCCACCGCCACGGACATGCTCCCGAGACCGAAGTCTCCAACCGCGTTTGCCACAACACTACAAAAATAACAAATCAGCGCAACTCAAAGGAGCAACGCTCTTATGCCTAACAGGGGAAATCCCTTTAGCGCCAACATCATTACACACCAGCATGTCAACACTTACCTTCCCTTGGACAACAGGTTTTCCACTTCAAAACTCCATCACGGACACTCCGATCTTCCCAGGTGTTTTCCTCGACTTCAATTAAGCTACGTCAGACAAGGCGCAACCACAATATGCAAATTAATTAGGAAATCCCCCAAAAATGCGTCTCCCAAATGAAATACGTACCACCTTCGTCACTGATTGGTCAGACCACTCAGACTGCCAGGGGAAACCGCACAATCAACTGCACCTGGACGGCTCAAGCACAAAGAGAATCAGTTAATTAAACAAACAACAGAGCGAAAACCGAATTAGACGAGCCCCCATTTTGTCACGGCTGGCTCAACACCGCGACAAAAAGATCAGTAATCAAAACACAAGTTTCCATAAGGTACCATTAATTTATTATATTCAACCAACAAACCAAACTAATAGTCCAAAACATATGATAAACAGAAAAACATATGATGTGTGATAGTCAGTAGGTCAGTCATGTCAGCAGGTGTGCATGCTTGAGGAAATTGTGTGTGGAGTGTTGTATGCTAAAAGAACAAAAATAACAGGGAGCATGGAGCGTAGGGAACCAGGAATCCCTCCTCTCTAGCCCCTCTCGTTGCAGTGCAAATGATGAGCTCTTATAGCTGAGAACACCGGGCCCAGGTGACTCAAACAACGGCTGATTACAACCCCGCCTCCTGACATCTACAACAAAAAGGGTAAAAGAGACACAGACATCCCAGCAACCAAACCATGGGGATGTCACAGTGATGACACTATGGGAATGAGATACCCACTATGCCGCGAAGAAACCCCCACCTGCCCTAGCGTGCAGGCAACCTGTGGGCACGACTAGAGAGAGAGCGCTCGGGTGCCGGGTGCGGAGGGAAGGTCCAGACTATAAAAACGAATGAAGGTGTGAGGAGTGGCCCAGCCAGCTGCATCACAGACCTCCTGAAGAGATGCTCCAGAGAGGAGAGCCGTGGAGGCTACCAAGCCTCTCGTGGAGTGAGCCCTTACAGCCATAGGTGAAGGCAAATTGCGCACCTGATAAGCCAGGGAGATAGTCTGAACAATCCAATTGCTGATCGTATGTTTGGAAGCGGGGAGCCCAGCCTTGGGGGACCCGAAACATACCAGCAATTGGTCTGCCTTCCTCCATTGAGAGGACCTCTGAGTATATGTACTCAATGCTCTGACAGGGCAGAGCGAATGAAGTCTCTCATCTTCTGCCGCCACATGAGGTGGAGGATGAAACGCCTGCAGTACCATGGGACCCATTACGTTGGACTGCACCTTAGGAATGTATCCTGGAAAGGTGTGCAGGATGGCCCTCCTATTCCCTGGGGCAAACTCCAGGCGTTGCGGAGCAACTGACAAAGCCTGGAGGTCCCCCACCCTCCTCAGAGAAGTGATAACGAGGAGAAAAGCCATCTTAAGGGTCAGGTACTTGGCCTCAGCCGACTCAAGGGGCTCGAAGGGGGCCTTAGCCAAAGCTTCGAGCACCACTGCCAGGTCCCAGGTGGGAACTCTGGGGCGAGTCGCAGGTCTCATCCTTCGGGTCCCACGGAGGAATCGTACAACCAATGGGAGCCTTCCCAGAGACCCATCCCTACAAAGGGTGTGGAAAGCTGATATAGCTGCCACATACACCTTGAGGGTGGATGGGGAAAGGCCTGCAGAGAAGCGGTCCTGCAAAACTCCAGCACCTGAACCACCGGGCAGGTAACTGGGTCCAGATTGCGCTCTCTGCACCATGTGGAGAAAACCTTCCATTTGATGCCGCACATCCTCCTCAGGTGGAAGGGGCCCTGGAGCTAAGGAGTGTCTCGACTGCTCCTGTCGCTAGGCCCGCCTCTAGGTACAGCGCCCCCTCAAGGGCCAGACCCACAGCCGCCACAGGGCGGGGCAAGGGTGAAGAACCCGGCCCCCTTCCCGGGACAGCAGGTCTCTCCTCAGAGGGACCTGCCATGGCAGACCTTCCAGGAGCTCCAGCAAGTCCGAGAACCACACCTGGGTTGGCCAGAACGGAGCTACTAGTAGTAGTCAGATTCCATCCTGACGGACCCTCTCCAGGATCCCCGGGGAGCAAAGCGACTGGGGGAAAAGCGTACAGACGTAGCCTCGGTGACAAGTGTACCATGGCGTCCAGTCCTAGTGGGGCCGGGGGTGTCAGGGAAAACCATAGAGGACAGTGCGTAGTCTCTTGAGACGCAAACAGATTCACGTCTATGGGCCCGAACCTTCCGCACAATGAGTGGAGTCTCCATTCCCCGGGCCTCACCCCCTGTCCCGACAGCAAGTCTGCTCCCTGATTCTGAAGTCCCGGGATGCACATCGCTCTGATGGACAGTAGTCTCTGCCGGGACCACAGGAGGATCTGGTGTGCCAGTCTACAAAGAGGGCGTGAACGCAGACCCCCCTGGTGTTTCAGATAGGCCACCACTGCCGTATTGTTGGACCTGACAAGAACGTGGTGACCCTGGAGTTCAGGCAGGAAGCTCCTCAGAGCCCGGAACACCGCCAGCATCTCGAGGCAGTTGATGTGCCATGACGAATGATGCTCCTGCCAGACCCCCTGCGCCGAGCGGTCTCCCATGACCGCGCCCCACCCAGTGAGGGAAGCGTCTGTCGAAACGATAACACGGCGACAAGATGCTCTTAACTTGGGTCCTTGGGACAAGAACCAAGGCTTCTTCCACACTGATAGGGCACGAAGACATCTGTGCGTGACACGTATCAGGCGGAATGGATTTCCCCCTCAGGGAGAATCCCTTGGTCTTCAGCCACCACTGCAGGGCCCTCATGTGCAGTAGACCAGAAGGTATTACGCTGGAAGCTGCTGCCATGAGGCCCAATGTCCTCTGAAAGTGTTTCCTTGTGATGGCATGGCCCAACCTTCACTCTCTTCACAGTGATCATAATGGACTGGATACGTGCTGGAGACAGCTGTGCCTGCATCGTTCCTGAGTCCCATACCACCCCTACGAACACAGTTCTTTGGGTGGGCACCAACACACTTTTCTTCATGTTGAGCCTCAGCCCTAAACGTTGAAGATGACCGAGAACGACATCTCGATGCCGAACCGCCAACTCCCGAGACTGCGCCAGGATTAGCCAGTCGTCGATATAATTGAGCATTCGGATGCCCTGGAGTCTTAGAGGGGTTAGTGCTGCATCCATGCATTTAATGAAGGTGCGAGGAGAGAGTGCTAGGCCGAAGGGAAGGACCCGATACTGGTATGCCACGCCCCCGAAGGCAAACCTCAGGAACTTCCTGTGAGATGGACGGATGGGGATATGGAAGTACGCATCCTCGAGATCTATGGTGACAAACCAGTCCTCGGACCGGATGTGACTCACGATGGCGGGGATGGTGAGCATCTTGAATCTGTATCTCCTCAGAGACCGGTTCAGGACCCGCAGATCCAGGATCGGGCGCAGGCCTCCGTCCTTTTTGGGGACGATGAAGTACCGGCTGTAAAAACCCGACACGCTCTCCAGCGGCGAAACGATCTCCACTGCCCCTTTCTCCAGCAGCGTGCGTACTTCCTGTCCCAGCACCGAGCGCAGCTCCGGGCGAACCTCGGTCTGGACCACCCCATTGAACCTGGGGGGACGGACCCGGAACTGCAGCCTGTATCCCTCGATGACGGTGCTCAGGACCCAGGGGGATATGTCTGGCATGCTCCGCCAGGCCCCTGCGAAAACCGCCAGCGGGACCAACCCCTCGGGGTTGGTGGCCGGTGCCTCGTGCTGGTCTCGGATGGTCTCCTGAAGCAAACTGGCAGGAAAAGAACCCCGAGGACCCGCGGTCTGGAAGCCGAACCTTTGGCAGTCTGCCGCCCCTCGGCCGCCCCTCAGGGTTGGAGGGGACCCCTCGGGGTTGGAGGGGACCTCAGTCGGCCTCCGTGGCTGGAGCACAAAGTCAGGACGTCTTCGGCTGGCTCCTCCGCGACCGAATGACGGTTCTTAATTCCGGTCTGTTGGGGGGGGGGGCACACGGGAGCGTCGCCGCACCCCAAGCTGCTTGAGGGGGGCTACGAGACGCCACGCTCTGTTTCTGGTCCTGGCGGTAGGTGCTGGTAGATGGCTGGGAAGCACTCGTTGATCCGCCCGGGCGGGGCCCAGCCCGGCGGGGGAAGTATTGCCTGAAGGCCTCACATTGAGACTTCACACGCCGAAACCTGTCCACCACAGAGTTAACGGCGTCGCCGAACAGTCTGGTGGTGGAGATTGGAGCATCTAACAGGAACCTCCTGTCCTTTTCCTTGATATCTGACAGGTTGAGCCATAGATGTCTCTTGGTGGCCACAAGAGCAGACATGGATCTCCCTACAGCGCGGGCCGTCTCCTTTGTCACCCTGAGTGACAGATCCGTGGCAGATTCATTTCCTCCTCTGTGGGGGGTCCAGTATAGTACCAGTATATTGTAATACATTGTGATCAATATGACATACAGTAAGCAATTGATAATATAGGAAACAGCAGACCAATGTACATAATAATTATATGCATAAATGTGTCAAAGCATGTGCAATTTGCAATTTCTGAAAAGACTGAGAAATTGCTTTACATATGATGTGCACAAGTGACTAGATAATGTGGAGGTTGAACAAGTAGAAATTCAATTCTGATCTGAGAAATGTACCAAAGTGACTGAAAACAACTGTATTCTATAATGAAATACTGATTTATATGAAAATATCAGTCCCATTTCAAGGATTTAAGTTCAACAAATGTAAGTAATTGTTACGTCCCATAAGGTCAGGTTCTGGGATTGTTTATTTTTTTTTGTCTTCTGGGTGTTCTTTCTCTCTCTCTTTCGCGCTCTCCCTCCAGGTGCCCTGACACATAAGGAGCCCTCGAGGTTGGTGAGGTGTGAAGAAGTGAGGAGAGTCTGTGCTGAGAACTACTGTGTTGAACCTTAAGAGAATTGTGTTGCTGGGTGCACTGAGCAGCCAGCCCGTTCTCATCTCAGGGCATCATATACCGACAATTTGAGAAAGAGTGACAAAGCGTAAGTATTTTACGCGAAAGGTACCCTTTAGCATTTTATGAGGATGCACCCGGTGCAAAGCTGGAACAACTCATCCAGGCCGACAACAGGTACCAAACAGGCGTCGACAGGATCCAGCAGTCGCCAAGGAATGAGGAGTCGGGGCACCGCTCGGTGCTCAGCCCAGGAAACAGAAGAGCGTGCTGAACTGTATTTCAGCCTCACCAGCTGACCGCAAGGTTTTATATTCACCATGGTCAAATCTTACTAGATCTTTGGCAGAGAAACGAAGATCCAGTAGTGTTTGGCGATTGTACACCAATATTGAATCAGCACTTTGAACAACAAATGACACGAACAGCACAAACACACACAGCACTGACAGAGACGAAACGGACGAAACGACAGAAAAGGCAAGCCGCACACACTGGCGCCATCTTGCAATCTCCATCAGCCATCAGTGAAAACCAAAACAGCGAGATAAAAGACACTAAATTCAGACCGGAAGTGCTAGCGAGCTAGCTAGCTACGTTCGTGATAAAGGTGTTAACAGCCCCCCCCCGAAGCCCCTACCCTAACCACAACCATCTGAAATGTTAGTGCCTAAACCCAAGTCACTGAATGTATGCATGTCGACCGGCTAACCCTACAGCTGCGCACATTGGCCTCACGGCCTCACGAGTGTCAGTGTCGTGTCGGCGCCGGGTGCTGTGCTGTATCGGCAGTGTGAAGCCGTGTCGGGGAAACTAAGAACTGAGTATAATACTAATCGTGTCTTTTTCTTTTGTTTTACAGACGCTCCTTTTTTTTTGTTGTGGTTGTTGAATTTCCCTTCAATCGTCTCCAGTGGAGATCGTTTTACTTTTGGCCTTATTTCTTACAATAAATTTCCGTTAAACGTAAACCTGTGTGTCTGCTGCTTGATTTTCCACCCCGGGAACACATTAATTGTTAGTCCCACATTCCCAGGATGCCACCGGGATGTAACAGTAATGCTTCCTATTGTTAGTGTTTTGTAGGTCAGTGTGTTATGAGGGACAATGTCTACTTTCTGAGTGAAAATTGTTTCCAGTGTTTTGGTTGAGTTTGGTTGAGCCTCAAGTTTATTTTGAGGCTTATAAGAAGTGTTTTGGGGGTTTGAGTCACTTTTGGAGGTGAGATTAACTGTTTGGCCAAGATGCATGTTGGTAATGCTGACTGTGTGAAGAGTTTTGAAAAAGTGCCTTCAGTTTTGACCTTTCCATCTTAGCAACTGAAAAAAACTGTAATGCACGTCTGTGCCATCTAATGTTCTGTCAGCACCAGAACAGATCACAGGTAGGGGTTACACAGAACTATCAATCTCCTGCTGTGCTGTGGAGACATACTGATACAGATGTGCAACAGCAGCTTTTAATCAAGTTGATGTTCTTCATATCACATTTATTTTCCTTTCACAGGATGATATTCATTGTTTGCTCTTCTGTTTTCATTCAGCTCTTGATTTGCTGTCATCAAGTGAGTTATTCTTAAATTTTTTTATAGTAACACGTGATATTGAAATGAGTTTGAAAAGCTGAACAAATATTCTACAGAAGATTTCACGGGAAATTTACTACATTACTACATGCTACACATGTTGATTTTGTACAGTACGGCATTGCTGGAGTCACAGTAATAACACGGTTGCTGGATGTAAAATTTACTACAGTTTCCTCCATTATAAAGTTGTAGCTTTTGTTTGCCACAGTAATAAGGATTTGTACATTCTTCTAGTGTTAGCTCCTGTCTCCAGAGACAATAGAACCAAAGTTGTATTCCCTAACATAGTTCTGTGACTGACAACAGTAAGTGCAGAGAGTTTGTCTTGAGATTGTATTTCTGATTCCAAGGTCAAGAAAGAACTTTAAATGTTAATGTATTTGCTGAAAAATATGCTTTGATTTCAGTTATACTTATGTGTAGTCATATGAGATACGTAATTCATGTTTTGTTTTTATAATTCCGATTGATATTTAGTAGGACTGTCAAAAATAATGCGTTAACGACGTTAATTAGTTGTTTGTTGTTAATTCCGTCAATTTTTTTAACGCATTTTACGCACGCGCTGTTGCACGTAAGTGCGACAGCCTTGGGACTGACAGTGCACGCAACATGGTTGCCGCAATTCGACTTACACGCTATGAACACATGAACTGTGTCGCTCACATGGTGCATCTTGCTGACAGCGGCTCTGTAAATGCTTTGGCCAAGGCTTACAAAGTTGTCGGTCATTCAAGCAAATTACAAAGACAAATATTATGGTGTGTAGTATGTTTCAGCTTGATTTAAACCATTATTTGGCTGTGTTAATAAACAGATAATATGAAAACTATGTATCTGTGTCCTGTTATTTATCTTTTGGTATGCATTTCAGAACAAAATGGTTAGGATTGAGGTGTTATTGCAAATAGTGATTAATCCTGATTAATCCACTGAAAATTCTGATTAATTTGATTAAAAATTTTAATCATTTGACAGCCCTAATATTTAGCTGTTCTTTACGTAACGTTTTTATAGTTGAAATAATATTTTGTGAGTTAAGGGAGTTTTGTTTGGACCATTTTTTATCATGAAGGTGTCTGATGCTGATCTGTCTTCATATTTCCTTTAAACTGGATATTGTTGAATTAGTTGCGAGTCAGAATGAGATAGAGGTCAAAGGTCATGACCAAGCACAATAGCTGTTAAACGAACAATGGTGACATTTTATGTCCGCTTAATGAAAATTTGTATGTGCAGTATGTTTTCTGTGTGTGTGTGTGTGTGTCCTCAGTGAAGTGTATCAGTCTCTGCAGTAGCTTCCAGCTGCAGCAGTCAGTTCAGTTTCTGTTCAGTCTGAACAGAAACTGAACTGACTGCTGCAGGGACGTTTTTGTACGACACTTTTTCACTGTGTGAACAACCACTGACTGTTAATGTAGTGATCACTCATACAGTAGTAAACTGCTGCATCTTCAGTCTGGACTCCACTGATGGTCAGAGTGAAGTCAGAGTTTGATCCACTGCCTGTAAAACGACCTGGAATCCCTGATGCTCGAGTGCTACCTTCCTTGCTTTCTTACAGTGCAGACGCTTTGCTGCTTGCTCCTGCCTCTCCTTGCATTCTTTTGCTTTATTTTCGCTTAAAGTCTCCCTTTTTTTTACCCTGCTAGAAGTCAGCAGCTCTTGGATACTTTTAAATCACTGGGACTGTCAGATAAAGTAGGCTCCTGCCATACTTTAAAAACTTTTATGATCTTAGTGCTACGCGAGTGCGGCCTATCAATAGCACTAGCCTGTACTGCAGTGACTGGAGCTATAGCTAATGCTAATTAGCAACAAGATGCCCCCCTTCTCCACGGACGACTTCTACAAACTTCTACAGAAAATTACAGTGCTGGAATCCAAGATCCAAAGGTTAGAAGTGAATGTGGAAGTGAATGGATTATGTGGGAATGACACCACTTTCCCGTGGAGCCAAAACAGTGGACAAGAGCATGCTAACACACGGCTAATTAGCACCAACAAGACTACCAAGAAGCAGGAGGCCTGTGTACTGGGTAATAAATCTAAAAGTGGGAGTCCTCCCTGGAACACTCTGGGTGCAAAGCCTAAGAATAAATCATTTCCTTGGGAAATGGGAGGACGAGTAACAGGCAGAACACAGCGCCCTGAGATTTGTGATGCGACTGGCTGGCCTGCATTATCATCCAGGCAGAAGCCTCTTCAACCCCTGTTCTTGGTAGGACACAGCCGTGGACAGCTGCGAAAGGGAGAGTTAGCAACAAACCTCCCCAACAGCCGAGTGTGCAACAGCAGAACAGATTTTCACCACTATTGCAGGACCCTGTATCTCCGTCTGATGACCTGGATAACATCCCATCCTCACACAGAAGGGTAAGGACTGAGAGTAAATCAGACAGTAAAAGGCTGCAGCGAAAGCTAACGACTGGGCCTCAAACTCTGATTGTGGGTGACGCTGCTGTAAACGATGTAAGAAGCATGTGCAGTAAGAACACCAAAGTACTCTGCTTTCCAAAGGATACGGTGTCTGACTTGGCAGAAAGAGTCCTGCATATTGTGGCTGAACATCCTACTGTGAAAAACATCATATTGCACATTGGGACGAATGATGTTGTGAAGCAACAGTCTGAAGTGTTGAAAAAGGACTTTAATAATCTGTTGAACACAGTCAGCTCTTTGAATGCTGAGGTGTTTATCAGTGGCCCTATACCGCCAGTCCGAAGAGGAGCTGAGAGATTCAGCAGACTGATGGCACTGAACAGGTGGCTCTCAGCAGCATGTGCTGTCCATTCAGTGCATTTCATTGAGAACTTTTATATTCTGTGGGACCGCAGGCATCTTTTTAAGGCAGATGGACTTCGCCTTAACAAGTCAGGAGTAAAATTGTTTAGCTCCAACCTGTTTTACTTTCTACGTCACTCATCTGTTCCCTCTGCCAAGGACAAGAGACAAGAGGAATCAAAACAAGAAGAAGACAAAACACGACACGCCAGAAACCTTGAAGGAGAGCCACCCCAGCCCCCGCCGGAAGAGAGCTGTGACCATGGGAGACATCTGAGCCAAGAGGAAGAGCCTCCACCTCTCTCACTGAAAACCAACAGTGAGGATTTAACATCTCTACCCCCCCAAACCCCCCCAGACATACTTTCTCCCCTCTCCCCTCTGCTGGACTTCACTGATCACATGGAAGACCTGGTTAGAGCTGGGACAAAATTTACTCCCCGCACCTTCCCTCGCTCCACTCCCATTTTTTCTACCCTAAACCCCCCTCACCGTCCACCTCCACCACTGGCTCTAAGTCCTCCAGGCACAACCCGCCATCCCGCTATGCAATGGCGAAAAAGCCCAGTAAGCTCTGTCTGATATGTGCTGGGTCCAGGCTACAAGGAAAATAGCACTCATGACTCTTCCCAGGACAAGCCGGGGCCCAGTGTGCTGGTAGTCTTCTCCATCCCTGTCTTGATAGGTAACAGAAAAAGTGTGGTGAATGTGTTAAAAAACAGGAAGCCAGCAAGTTTAGTATTAATTCCTCGTCAGCCGCAGCCTGTTGAAAAACGTGGGCCAGATAATGTTTTTAACTCACTAAAATTAGCTTTGTTAAACGTTAGGTCTTTGGCAGGAAAACCATTTTTAATCAATGATTTTATAAGAACTCACAATCTTAATTTCATGTTTTTAACTGAAACTTGGTTGGACCAAGATAACAGTGCAGCTGTCCTTATCGAAGTCGACCCTCCCAACTTCAGTTTTATGAGTGAAGCCAGAGTGCATAAGAGAGGAGGTGGAGTTGCCATTTTGTTTAATGACTCCCTCCAATGCAAAAAGATGTCTTATGGGAATTTTGCTTCTTTTGAATATGTGGCTCTTCAGCTGAACTCCCCTTCTAGAGCTATTTTTTCTAAATATCTACAGGCCCCCTAAATACTGTGCAAACTTTTTTTGATGACTTTGGTGAGCTGCTGTCTATAATCTGTGTTGACTTTGACTGTGTGGTTATTGTTGGTGATTTTAACATCCATGTTGACAACCCCCTGGACAGAGGGACTAAAGAACTGTTCTGTGTTCTTGATAATTATGGACTGACTCAACATGTGACGGAGCCCACGCACAATAAGGGGCACACTTTGGACTTGGTCATCTCCAAGGGTCTGGACATTCCCAAGGTTGTGGTGACTGATGTTGCTCTCTCTGATCATTCCTGTGTTTTCTTTGAGAGTGCTATCTGTGTGCACACAAATGTTAAAACAGAAGTAATCACAAAACGGCATATCACTGAAAACACTAGTGAAGAATTTATTGAGGCTTTCTCCCCGACACCTGCCCCTCCACATGTTTCAGTCAATGAGCTTGTGGATAATTTCAGTTCTAAAATTACAAATGTTATTGATGCCATTGCACCAGCCAAGGTGAAGGTGGTCTCTGGTAAGAGAAGATCTCCATGGAGAAATGCCACGCTGGTTAGAACTCAAAAAAGAGAGTGTCGAAAAGCTGAACGCAGGTGGCGGAAAACAAATCTCCAGGTTCATTATGACATCTATAAAGAGAGACTTCGCATTTATAATTTAGAGCTGAGAAATGCATGGCGGTCCTTCTTCTCTGACATCATCACCAAAAACACTAATAATGCACGTGCCCTGTTTGCTACTGTCGACAGGCTAACCAACCCTCCTGTGTCTGTAGCCCCTGACCTTCTATCCACCAGGGCCTGCAATGAATTTGCTTCCTTCTTCGCAGACAAAATTCAAACAATTAGACAAGCAATCAGCACCTCCACGTCAGGTACAGGATATGTCCTATCCCTGTGTCCACTTAAAAACAATTCATATAGCATGAGACAATTTGATTCTATTAACCATAAAAATCTGGAGGACATAATACAACATCTGAAATCTTCCTCATGCTGCCTTGATATTCTACCAACAGGTTTTTTCAAAAAGATGTCTAAATGCATGGCCTCAGATTTACTACAAATTGTCAACATGTCTCTCCTCTCAGGCTTTTTCCCACAAGCCCTGAAAACTGCAGTCATTAAGCCACTGTTAAAAAAGAGGAATCTAGACAGTTCACTAATGAGGAATTATAGGCCCATATCAAATCTCCCATTTTTAAGCAAAATAATTGAAAAGGCTGTTTTTCAACAGCTTAGTGCTTTCATGGCACTAAATAACTGTTTTGATGTCTTCCAGTCAGGTTTTCGACCACACCACAGCACTGAGACGGCTCTAGTTAAGGTCTTCAATGACATCCATTTAAACACTGACAGTGGCAGAATTTCAGTTTTAGTATTATTGGATCTCAGTGCTGCATTCGACACGGTAGACCACAACATATTACTAGACAGACTTGAAAACTGGGTTGGACTTTCTGGCACAGTACTAAACTGGTTCGAATCCTACTTAAAGGACAGGGACTACTTTGTGTCTATAGGTAACTACACATCTGAGCTGACAAAAATGACATGTGGAGTTCCCCAAGGCTCCATTTTAGGACCTCTTTTGTTTAACATTTACATGCTTCCACTGGCTCAGATTATGAAAAACAACAAAATATGTTACCATAATTATGCAGATGACACACAGATTTACATAACAATCTCACCAGGAGACTATGATCCCATACAGGCGCTGAGTAACTGTATTGAGCAGGTCAACGACTGGATGTGCCAGAATTTTCTCCAATTAAACAAAGATAAGACTGAAGTTATTGTTTTTGGAGCCGAAGGAGGAACGATTGAAAGTCAGTGCTCGACTTCAATCTGTAATGTTAAGAACCACGGATCAAGCCAGAAATCTTGGTGTAGTCATGGACTCAGACCTGAATTTGAGGAGCCATATTAAGACAATTACAAAGTCAGCCTACTATCACCTGAAGAATATATCAAGGATAAGAGGCCTTATGTCTCAGCAGGACCTGGAAAAGCTTATCCATGCATTTATCTTCAGTCGACTTGACTCATGTAACAGTGTCCTTACAGGGCTCCCTAAGAAATCCATCAGACAGCTGCAGCTGATCCAGAACGCTGCTGCTCGAGTCCTCACTAAGACCAAAAAGGTGGATCACATTACTCCAGTTCTGAGGTCTTTACATTGGCTACCTGTATGTCAAAGAATTGATTTCAAAATCCTGCTGTTAGTTTACAAAGCACTAAATGGATTAGGACCAAAATATATTTCTGATCTTCTGCTTCGTTATGAACCATCCAGACCTCTCAGGTCGTCTGGGGCAGAGTCTGCTTTCTGTCCCCAGAGTCAAAACTAAACAAGGAGAAGCAGCGTTCAGTTATTATGCTCCGTATATTTGGAACAAACTCCCAGAAACCTGCAGGTCTGCTGAAACAGTCAGTTCTTTTAAATTAAGACTGAAGACCTTTCTTTTTACCACTGCTTTTAATTAAATATTTAAGATTTTTCTTTTTATTGATAACTTACACTGCACTGTAACTGTCCTGTTTTCTTTTTCTTTGTTTTTAGCTTTTAACCCTGATTGTAATTATATTTTATGTTGCTTTCAAATGTTTTTATTGTTTTTCCCTCTTGCTTTTATGTTTTGTGTAAAGCACTTTGAATTGCCTTGTCGTTGGAATGTGCTATACAAATAAACTTGCCTTGCCTTGCCTTGCCTTGCCTTGCCTAAATGAGGAGTTGGTACCAGGCTAAAAGGTGGTAGTTGCTCCAAACACGAACATTCTGACTGGTCCTACATTTGATGGAGACGGAGCCTCCCAGAGCAGAGCTCACTGCTCCAGGCTGAGTCACTGTGACCTGGCCTCTGGACTCTGAGGATACAGAGACAAAAACATAAAGCATGGGCTTCATTTCAGAGGGACGGATGTTCATAGAGGAGAGGAGTTTGATTCTCTGGACTTTACCTGTGAAGCAGCAGCAGAGGAGAGTCCAGATGAGGACGCAGATCAAAGTCATGTTTTTGATGAGAAGGATTTCTGTGGCTTCTGTTGTCATGAAGGACAGCTGTCAGTCATCCAGTGTTCAACTCTCAGGACTATAAACTCTCCCAGAGCACTGGAGCATGGTGCTGCTGATGCAAAGTGGCTCTCTATGGAAATGCTCTGACTGAGTCCAACAGGGACTTGGATTACTCTGATGATGCTGTTTATCAATGGGTCAATCACTTTATCAGAGTATTGGTAAGACATTTTTTTAAAAAGCTTCTAGACATATCTTGTTTTGAAATATTTGCATTATTTCAGTTAATTACTACAGAAAAAAATGTAAATTTAATTTAAATTAAGTAGTGCCGGGCGACAATTACATTTTTTAATTGCGATTGCATGATTTTCTTGCATTTAAACACGATTAATCACATTGTTACGCGCAAAATTGAATGATGAATATGATGAATATTAAAGTTGTGTGTTGCACACTCTTGATTTAAATGTACTGCTAAATACACAAGTGCAATAACATGTGGTTTGCAAACAGCTTTTTACCAGCAGTATTGCCTTTACACAGTAGCAATAAAATATTTCTTCTACAACTCAACTTAAACATTAATGTAATCAAATCAAATATTAAACCAAATTTGCCACTGCCAGGGAATTACCTTTTATCTAGCTTGTTGAAACAAATTACCATCAGACTTTTTCTGAGCAGGTATCAGCAGAAACATTTTTCTTTTATCAGGGAGCAGCAGAAACAATCTATGTTCAGTAGCAAAGTTGAATTATCTTGAACTTTTTGTACGCGACGCGCAGCACAAATCATTGGAAGAGAGACTGATCCTCGCTGTTTGTGAGTTTCCAGAATCTAAATAGTTATCAGGACATCAACAGGAGGGAATTCACATGGCAGAGCATCTCTGCAAAACTAAATGCAGGCCTATCAGGTAAAGTTAGCCTATGTATAAATTTAATTTAAGTTAAAAAGGCTACGGCTGTGTAGCGCACAGATGCCGTTGCCATGGTTACTATAGAGCGCCTGCTGTTGATTCCCTTTCTGTTCACTTGAGAGAACCTGCCGAAGCCTCTCTGCTTGTTTGGGAGTGTTATTTGCAGGCTGATCAACATCCCTCCTCTCCTGTGACCCATGGTTTGACTGTAGGCCTGTGTGTATTCAGAGCCAGTGAGCAACGGATTTTCAAAATAATAGGCTATTTTTTTTTTTTTCTAATCGTGAGTTAAAAAAAAAAATGTCTGTGTTAATTAATTAATGCGTTAATGTGATAATAACGCATTAACGTGCCCAGCCCTAAAATTAACATACCAAATTAAAACAGTGATATTTTCACATGTCAGTTGATAAAATGTTACAAACAGAAATTATTATTGCTGAGTTTGTGTCAAAGTCAGAGAGCCGTGTCTCTCTACAGTCAGAGGTTTTTGTACGGCGGCTCAATGAGTTTGTATCACTGTGGTTGCCTTTTGGTGGAGGAACCAGACTGGATGTTGGAAGTAAGTTTCTGCTCAAATACTAAATACAATGTTATTAAGTCCTGCTTTAAATTCAGAATTTAAAGTTTGGGGCAGATAAATAGATCTTGTATTAATTATAGAACATTTATTTTTTCATGTTTTTATTTATACCATGGAGGCTAATTTAGAGCAGCTTTACTAAACATTTCTTTACACATGGTCAGTAAATCTGTCAGTAAGTGAAGTGACACAGCGGAGGAGTGATACCTATGTGACTGAATTTACATTTAAACTTTATCTAGTGTTTCAACTCATCATTATAGCTGTTAACGTAAGTGACACTTTGGTAATGACTGAAATCCAGATGAAGAACATCTGATTCTGGTCAGTTCATTTCTGTATTGGTTTCCACTGAATAAATTAACGGTTCATCTGGTGGATGTGCTGCTAATGAAACCTGTAATCTTCTCCCTACGTTGTGTCTTAGGCAGTTTGAGCATGTTTGACAAAAGTTTTGAGGGTGTGATGTGAACCAGTGTCTTGCTTCACCACAATATTTCATTAGTCATACAGTTACAGTTTTACAACACCAGCATTCTGTAGTTTTTTCCCTTTTTGCTGCAGCGTTCGACAACTCTCCTTTAATGTCCATGGGTGCCTCCTTTTCAAATTTGGACATTGATGAGCTGGTTACTTTATTTATAGTGTTTCAACTCATCATTATAGCTGTTATTGTAAGTGACACTTTGGTAATGATTGAAATCCAGATGAAGAACATCTGATTCTGGTCACTTCATTTCTGAATTTGTTTTCCACTGAATAAATTATTGTACAGTCAAGTTTTTTTATGATCTTGATAAGAAAGTTTGATTTTTATTTGCAGTGTAGTTTGATATATTTCAGGTCATTCTGTATGATGATTCTCTCTGTGCTGATTTGCATGAGAGGCTTCTTAAAGGGAAGTGAAACAATGTGTGAGTGAGTGACTGGTGGAGCAGAAAAAACATCTGACAGAAACTCAGCTCTCACACAGTAAAGGTGTCCTCTAAACTGATTGGTGTCTCCTAGGTGATGTCCGTCCCACCCTGACGGTGCTGCCCCCCTCCAGGGAGGAGCTGCTGCAGGGGAAGGCCACGCTCATGTGCCTGGCCAACAAGGGCTTCCCCTCAGACTGGAGTCTGGCCTGGAAGGTGGACGGCAGCAGCAGCATCAGCTGGGAGGAGAGCAGGAGCCCCGGGGTGCTGGAGAAGGACGGCCGCTACAGCTGGAGCAGCACCCTGAGGCTCCCTGCAGACCAGTGGAGGAAGGTGGGCTCTGTGACCTGTGAGGCCACCCAGGGCTCCCAGACTCTGGTCTCAGAGACACTGAGGAGAGATCAGTGTTCCCAGTCCTGACCTGACTCACTGGGACTCTGCTACTGGTTTTACTCTGCTACTGCTCTCTGAACTCTGTAACTCTCTCTGTGTCTGTGTCTCTTTCTTTTCTTCTGTCACTCTCTAATCACATATTTCATGGTTAAAGTTTGTTTACTGGATTTCATTTTGATTATTTCAACACAATAAAAACCAGTTCATCAAATTTGTTGTTTTCATTTCTGTTATAGTGACTGTACTCTGTTACTCTGTCATCAGATCATATTAACCAATATTCAACTTTAAGTGGTGAAGCTTCCTTGATGCTTCATGATTATGCTCATGATGTTAACATTGTAAGAAAATTCTAATTCAAATTTTTTTTTTTTTCAAGTTTTTTACCAACATGCGTTTTCCTTCATTTTATCAAGGGCAGGATTATATCTGATGTAATTTCTTTTTCTCCTTGAGTCTCTGTTAAACAGAGACGCTGTAAGGTGTCTCTTTATACCTGCATTAAGAGAACTTTCTCTTTGGAAATCTATCAACTATCATCAACAGTACTTTTTTGCCTTTGCTTGGGTTTAGCTAAAAACCTCCCTCATAAGGTGGTTAAACGGTTCATCTGGTGGATGTGCTGCTAATGAAACCTGTAATCCTCTCCCTACATTGTGTCTTTGGCGGTTTCATCATGTTTGACAAAAGTTTTGAGGTTTGTTGTGAAACCCTTCATGAACCAGTGTCTTGCTTCACTACAATATTTCATTAGAGATACAGTTACAATTTTACAACACCAGCACTTTTCAGTCAGTTTTTCCGTTTTTGCTGCAGAGTTCAACAACTTTCCTTTAATGTCCATGGGTGCCTCCTTTTCAAATTTGGACATTGATGAGCTGGTTACTTTATTTGACTCAACGTGCACAGAAATCCTTGACTCAATAGCACCGTTTATGCACAGGTGCTCAAATGGAGAGCCATAGCACAATGACACTACTCGTGCTCTCAGAGAAAATGAGAAAAAAAAGACAAACTTCATGTGTCTCTGGGGATTTTAAGAGACTGTTTGTCAAACTACCTGGACGCTGTTAAAGCTGCAAAAACTCAGTATATGTTAAACCTTGTACAAAACAACTGTCACAAAGCTTATGTCCTTATTAATGTTTTAAATGGGATAATCAATCCCCCTGAACATACTGGCATTATTCCTAGTGCCCTTCTGTGTGACAGATTTTGTAAATTCTTCACGGATAAGGTGGCTAGTATCTGTGCCTTAACCCTTTGTGTTGCGCCAGATCCCAGTATTATACCTTTATGTTCAGCTGTCTTTGAAGACTTTATGCCAATATCTTTCTCTGATTTGTCAAAGACAGTCCAAAGTTTAGGACCTTCTGTCTGTTCATCAGACAGCCTTCCAGCCAAGCCTTTTAAAGATGTTTTTGACTCTGTTGGACCTTGTATTTTAAATTTGATAAACATGTCGCTTTGGGTGTGTTCCGGCAGCTTTTAAAAAGGCCATTGTACAGCCCCTCCTGAAAAAGAGCAACTTGGACCCCTCTGCTTTTGTCCAACTACAGGCCAGTTTCTAAGCTTCCTTTTTTATCTAAAGTTCGAGCAAAAGTGGTATATGCCCAACTTCAATTAGAGGTTTAAATTTACTAGCAGTTACATTGGCAGTTTCCGAAACTAAGTGTGGTTATCATTCATCACAAATGTAGGCTGTTCAAGCTCATCAGCATTTACTGATGAATTAATATAGTATCACTTTTTTTTTAGCTTCAATGTGCTTAAGATTTTATTGTTCTGTGAGAAATTGTGAATGCTTCTGTTTCAACACTTCTCTAAAAAAATATAATAATAAAAATAATAAAAATACTACTTCTGCATATTCAGAATTTCTATGATTTTGTTAAACTTTTGTTGTGCTGATATTTCTTTAATACTGCATTAATATTTAAACACCTAGTGTTATGGTTTCTGTGCAGCTGGTGAGTCAGATCAGTTCCTCTCCAGCTGAGGGAAGTCTTTGTACGACATTGTTTCACTGTGTGAATGGGAGGCTGTGATCCTGCTGACAGTAATTAACTCCTGCATCTTCAGTCTGGACTCCTCTGATGGGCAAAGTGAAGTCAGTTCCAGACTGACTCCCACTGAAACGGTCTGAAACTCCAGTGTGACGGGTTGTAGCTTAATAAATCAAAAGTTTAGGAGATTCTCCAGCTTTCTGAAGGTACCAGTGAAGATAGCTACCCATACTTGAACTGGCTTTATATCTGAGAGAGACAGTCTGTCCTGGAGCAACAGACAGAGCTCCAGGAGACTGAGTCAGGATGATTTCTGCTGATGAATCTGGAAAACATGAAAAAGAGGAGAAGGGTTATTAAGACAAATCCAGTCTGGAGAAAGATGATCAACATCCAAACAGAAGAGTCTCATTTCTTTAACATGGAGAACAGATGGAAGAAGGTAAATGCTGCTTGTTTCAGTGTTTCTCCATCACAGCAGAACATCATTGTGGTGAACCTGGTTGCATCCTGAAGCAAAGTTTTCAGAAGAGAGTCTCACCCTGAACAAGGAGCCCCAGGGTGGCCAGCAGTAGAATCAGTGACATCATCATTGTGCTGCCGGCGTGTCAGTGGCTCTGAAAGGCCTGGACAGCCACTGATCAACACTGGCCTCTTAACGGCGGGGGGCAGAGAGGCAGGACACATATGCAAACACACAGAGTCAGTGAGCTGTAGCTGTCCTCAACATACCATGGTGTTTCCCCCTCAGTGCTGAGAGCAGTGATCTACATATTTACATATTTACATGTAGAGGACACTGAAAACTTCCTCGTCATTTTTAGTGTCCTCTACATGTAATATGGTAGTATGGTGTTTTAGACCATGATTATTGACATTAATATCAATGTAGGATTGACATGTTCAGGTGTCAGTAACATGAAATTTTTTTAAGTAAAGTAGTTTTGGGTGTTTGAGGGGATGCTGAGGCTGAAGATCTCAGAGACCTTCCTCTAGAAACTCAACTCGGGCTACACCCTGGACAGGCCGCCAGTCCATCGCAGGGCCAACGTGGACATGAAGTCCTAAAATGCTAAGAGAAATAGGAATTTGAAAATCTACATTTCCATGAAAACTGGGTGACTCCATCTGCTAAGAAAGATCATGTGATGTGTTATGCCCCAACCTTTGGTGGCAACATGGGGCGAACAACACCCCACAACTGACCCAGACTCAACACAAATAAACACCTTTAAAACAACAAAATCAAGGTAATTCATTAACATAACTAGACAATAAATTAAGAACACAACAACATAACACAGAAATGCCCTAGCTGAGAGGCAGCGAGACCAGCAGTCCCAAATCAAGAAGCCTCCTCTGACAATTGCACAGCAGCTTTTAAGGAGCACCTTCGAAGGCCAGGTGGACCTCATATGGCAATTAGCTGGAGAACTCCTGCAGCAAAACTAGAAGGACAGACAACATTGACTACGTTTACATGCTGTCAATATTCGGGTTATGGTCGGGTTAAGGTCACAATTCGGGTTTCTGAAACATTCGGGATAACCCGTTTACATGCGTGAGCAGAGAGAGTTTCTCCTGTATACATGGAATTTGTAATCAATTGGCAATACCCCCGATGTAAACGCTGACGCATGGTTAACGTCTGGACGTACGGACAACCTTAAGACGCAATATACGTCATTTCCGATTCTAAATGTAAATGTCAGTATCTCTGTACTTTCTGCCGTCAAAAAAAGACATTATATTCATGTTTTTGACAACATGAATAAAAAAATTGGTTTCCTCCTCGCTCCAGAAGTACGGTGCTGTGTTGCGTCTCGCCATGTTTACCTCGTTTACTTCCGGTTTGGCACCTTTTGATGGGGATATGCCGATACGCGTTTACATGACGAAATATTCGGGTTAGAAAAGGGGTACCCCAGGGGTAATATCCGGGTTTTTAAAAACCGGGTTATGAGCATATCCGGGTTTTTGGCGGTGTTTACATGGCCGTGCGAGACCGGGTTATTGCTAAAATCCCAGTTTTGAACAGGTTATTGGCTGCATGTAAACGTAGTGATTGACACAGCACAGAGGAAAAACATACAGCCGTGAAAGCACAAAACAGTTAGTGGATGAATGTTGTGGTGTGTGTTCAAGTTGTTTTGCCATTTCCAAGGTTAAGAATAAACATTTAGTCTCAGTGTATTTGTTGAGTTTAGATTTGTATTTTGGAGAAAATGTGTTATTTGATATTCTTTCTATATAGTATATGGAGACATAGTTATCAAGAAGGTTACTTACTTGCTTTAAAACTTTTATGATTGAAGTTTATATATTTAAAATACTGTTTTGTGCCATCAGGGATGTACTGGTTTTGTTTGCCAATCTCTGATACTGAATGTTTCTCATACCGATCTGTGTCAACTAAATGTGTATAGTTGAAATTGCTTTAATCCAGTATGATGCTGTATGATGAAAAGTCATGAACAAGACTTTTCTTATCTGCTTTTGTAGGCTGGCTACTCTGGATTATTTGGCAAATCAGAAAAGACAGTGGAATTATTATTAACATTGTGTGTGTGTGTGTGTGTGTGTGTGTGTGTGTGTCCTCAGTGAAGTGTATCAGTCTCTGCAGTAGCTTCCAGCTGCAGCAGTCAGTTCAGTTTCTGTTCAGTCTGAACAGAAACTGAACTGACTGCTGCAGGGACGTTTTTGTACGACACTTTTTCACTGTGTGAACAACCACTGACTGTTAATGTAGTGATCACTCATACAGTAGTAAACTGCTGCATCTTCAGTCTGGACTCCACTGATGGTCAGAGTGAAGTCAGAGTTTGATCCACTGCCTGAAAAACGACTTGGAATCCCTGATGCTCGAGTGCTAGCACGATAAATGAGGAGTTTAGGAGTTTCTCCATCTCTCTGTTGGTACCAGGCTAAATAGTGGTATGGGCTGCTATAGTAAACATCCTGACTGGTCCTACATTTGATGGAGACGGAGCCTCCCAGAGCAGAGCTCACTGCTCCAGGCTGAGTCACTGTATACTGGCCTCTGGACTCTGAGGATACAGAGACAAAAACATAAAGCAGCGTCATGGTTTTGTGGGCTTCATTTCAGAGGGACGGATGTTCATAGAGGAGAGGAGTTTGATTCTCTGGACTTTACCTGTGAAGCAGCAGCAGAGGAGAGTCCAGATGAGGACGCAGATCAAAGTCATGTTTTTGATGAGGAGGATTTCTGTGGCTTCTGTTGTCATGAAGGACAGCTGTCAGTCATCCAGTGTTCAACTCTCAGGACTATAAACTCTCCCAGAGCACTGGAGCATGGTGCTGCTGATGCAAAGTGGCTCTCTATGGAAATGCTCTGACTGACTCCAACAGGGACTTGAATTACTCTGATGATGATGTTTATAAATGGGTCAATCACTTTATCTAAGTTCTGATTATGAATTAGTTCATTTGAATGTTGGGATGGAAATTGTAAATATATTTGTGAAGACTCAAACAAATAAAGAAGTTAAAAGAAACTGTGGTCTTTGTGATATTTATTAAAAATAAGACAAACAAAGTGATTCACACTTGAGCTCACACTTATTAGGGCCACTGTGGGTTAAAGAAATTAATAATTTACCAAGGACTGTGAGCATTAAGACTTAGTATTAGTGTCAAAGTTAGAGGTTTTAGTTAAGGTGATGTTGTGGCTTGGAATGTGTGTATGTTTGTTTGTGTATGGCCTTTTCCACATACATTTTGTCACAAGGACAACATAGTGTTGCTTGTCTGTATCTTTAAGCCATAAAGAAAACACACCAACCTGCTGGTTCATTTAGGTCTCCCTTTTGCCGCCAAAACAGCCCTATCCTGTCGAGACCTGGACTCTATCAGCTTTAACTTTTTCAGCAATTTGACCAGAAGCTCGTCTGTGGATCGGCCGACACGGGCCAGACTTTACTCCCCATATGCATCAATGAGCCACGACCCTGTTGCCGGTTCACTGCTTTTTTTCCTTGATCCATTTTTGATGGACCGTTTCGGAGATGTTCTGACCAAATAGTCTAGCCACCACAATGTGGCGCTTGTGAAAGAAGCTCAAATCTGTACACTTGCCCATTTGTCCTGCTTCTAACATTTCAACTATGAGGACACACAATGTTCACTTGATGGTTAATATTTCCCACCTCTTGACAGCTGTCATGATAATGAGTTCATCAGCTTTATTTACTTCCCCTTCCACAGCTCATATGGATTTGGCTGATCGGTGTAAATTTAAAGATCAAATCAGTTGTGTTGCTGTCTTCCTGGAAACAGTAGATTCATTAATTCCACAGAGTGAGTCTGCTTCTGTGTTTATAAAGTCACTGACTTAAAATCACAACCATTTCCCATCTGTAGTGTTATCTGTACAGTTGTACAGTACCCTCTTGTGGAATTGTTTTGGTACTACACAAGTGTTCAAGTCACTGACAGGCTTTTTCCTCAAGTTATATTCAGTTTTATTCAGAGTTATTTATACAGATCCAGTGTGTAAAAGTCCAAACAGTGTTCCCAGTTTTGACCTGACTGAATGGGACTCTGCTACTGTTTTTTCTGGTGCTGCTCTCAGTCTGTCTGTTATTTTAGTTTCTCCCATGAGATGTTTCAATATGGACCTATGGACGGTGTATCTTTTCATTTATATGCTGATGATACTCAGATCTACCTTCCGTTAAAACATAATGACAAAAATGGTTTACAATCCCTGTTGGCCTGTTTAAATGAACTTAAGCTTTGGCTGTCAAGTAATTTTCTAAATTTAAATGAAAATAAAACTGAAATCATTTTATTTGGGCCCAGGGAAAACTGTGTTTTTGATGTTGACCGCGGTCCACTTGCCCCTTATGAAACACAATGCGCTAGAAACCTGGGCTTTCTGTTTGATCATAACCTAAAATTTGATAAACAAATCAGTGCTGTTGTAAGATCATGCTTTTTTCATCTTCGCCAACTCTCTAAAGTGAAACCTTTTTTAACCAAGAGTAACCTTCAAACAGTGATCCATGCTTTTGTGACATCCCGTTTAGACTATTGTAATTCTCTTTATGTTGGTGTCTCTCAGTCTTCCCTCTCCCGTCTACAGCTAGTGCAAAACGCAGCTGCTAGACTTCTCACTGGGACCCGTAAGTACGAGTCGATCACCCCGGTTTTATCATCACTGCACTGGCTGCCTGTCAATTTTAGAATTGATTTTAAAATTCTATTACTTGTTTATAAAGCACTCAACAATTTGGCCCCTCAGTATCTTACTGATCTACTTCGCCCGTACACTCCTTCTAGAAGTCTGAGATCTAGCGATCAATGTCTACTCATCGTGCCTAGATCTAGGCGTAAAAGCGAGGTGATCAGCTACCATGACTCGCGGGCCCTAAACTCTGGAACAGTCTACCTCTCCACATTCGATTAGCCTCATCTGTTTCCTCCTTCAAATCTTCTTTAAAGACATATTTATTTTCTTTGGCTTTTAATTCTACTTAATTTTGATGACTATTGTTTATCTATTGTTGTGTTTTTCCTCTATTTGTAGTTTTTTCCCGCTCTGTACGGCACTTTGGTCAGCCTTAGTTGTTTTTAAATGTGCCTTATAAATAAATATTGTATTGTATTGTATTGTATGGACCTCAGGTGGTTAATGTGCTTGTATTGATCGATTTTTGATTTTTATCATGTACTATATTATAAAAGTAAAACATCTTGTTGACTTCCTTTCTTTGACATATTTGTTACCAACATTAGTGACTTTCACAGTAACAGCTTTGTTTTTTTCACCAGGTTATTTTTTTTTGTGTTTTGTTCTCTGCTATTACTAATGTCACCCTTGAAGAACATACACATACCTAGAAATTATTAAAAGTACAATTTAAAAGAAGGAAGATATTATCTGCACACAGTGATACATGAATCTGATTTGATATATTCCACCAAATAATATTTAAATGAGACATTCTCACTTCACCAAATGAGAACGACGGTTTCTGTCTCTTGGTGTCAGCACAATTAACACATTGTGATTTTTCATTGCTTGTAGTCTACACCCATCCCATTTACCAAATCAGCTGTATCCCTGCACATTATAAACATATAAATGCTGTTGTTATCTTAAATTAAAACAGTGGATCCATTTAATCTGAAGAGACTAAATTATTCTTAGAGGCAGATCACAAGGATTTTACACTGTTGTGTGAACCTTTTACACAACAATAATGCTCAGTGTCTTGCTCTGTACTGAAATGTTCTCTGTTATATAGTATATCAGGTATGAGTTTGACAGTCTAAAGGTAGTTTTTTTCAAAGCATAGTAAAAGAAATATCAAGTAAACAATTATTAAAAGAATTTACCAAAATTAAGTTATTGATTTTGTGGTAGTGTTACTTAGCCTATAATGTTTTAAAAGCCGAAATAAAACAGTTTTGGTTCTGACTCTGAGTGAAGTTAACTTGTGCACAAACTGCATTGAACATACTCCTAAAAGTGTATTTATATATGTTTCACTGTGTGAACGGGAAGCTGCTACACTGCTGACAATAATAATCTCCTGCATCTTCAGTCTGAACTCCGCTGATGGTCAAAGTGAAGTCAGTTCCAGATCCACTTCCAGTAAAACGATCTGAAACTCCAGACTGACGACTTGTAGAACTAGAAAAGCAATTTCTGAAGAAATTGCGGTGTGAATGCTGTCTGCTGAATGGCTTGCGTTACGCTGAAATGCTGGCTTGAAAAAAGTTGAACAGTAGAAATGTATGAAAGATGTGGAAGGTTTAAAGAACTGTTGAAAAGCTGACGCTACACTGCACTGCTGTCTTGAACAAATCTGAATAGTACAAATGTATGAAAGATGCGGAAAATTTTGTTGAAAAGCTGACGCTACACTGAATTGCTGGCTTTAATGTGCAGAAAGTAGCTGAACGACTATGAAATCTTGGAAACATGGGAAATGTTCTAAAGAATATGAATAAGATTTTAAAGTCACTTCAGACTGCCCTGATAAATGTAGAACATTTTACGGTTTGAATGTAGTCTTTAGCTGAAAGCCATGAAGAAGTTTTCAGAAATGTGAGAAATTCTCCCAAGTGTTGAGAAGATATGACCTGAAATATTTAGAAAGGGGTATGAAAGGTGACATAAGCGTATCAACTCCAACTGGAGGTCCTGGGTGAGCAGAATGACTCCACAGTGTGGAGTTGCACAGATTGATGGAGATGGGTGCAGCTGGCCTCTTTCTGGAATACCTGCCCATCTCAGCTGTCTTCATATCATTGAGCTCCAGATTGATCTGGCTGCTCCAGGACCCCAGATGGTCAATCTCCCACCTGGGGGCACACTGATTGTGAGGCCCTGCCTTACAGTTTGATTTAGTTATAATGTTACACTGGTTTGAGAGTGGGGGATGTGTTGACTTGTGGTCAAAGACTTGTGAGCATCTCTGCAGGACCCCAGATGGTCAATCTCCCACCTGTGGGCAGACTGATCCCCACAAGAGATGAGCCCAGTGAAGGTGGTGTCCTCTGCACACTGCAGGAGCTCTGTGGTTTGGTGACTGGAGGTGCAGCTGTTGGTGTTAAGGGCGGAGATCAGAGGGGAAAGAACACGGCCCTGAAGGGAACCACTGAGTGATGGTCCTGGAGTCAGAAACATGTTTTCCCAGGTTCACGTGGCGCCAGCTGCTGGACAGTAAGTCTGTGATACACCTGCAGGCATGATCAGCTGGGAGAACTTGTCCTGGAGCAGAGTTGGAATAATGTTGTTGAAGGCAGAGTCCACTAACAGGATCCTGGTGTAGTCTCCTGGAGAGTCCAGGTGCTGGAGGATGTAGTGAAGGGCCTTGTTTAATGAGTTGTCTCCATTACATCATCTCAATCAGCTGTGTGCTGAGCCAGCATTCCAAGGTTTCCATGGCGATGCTAAAAGCTGTCTGACTTAGACAGGCTTAGAGAGCTGGTCTCATTGAGTTTTAACCTGGAGCGCAGCTCTGCTTCTCCTGCTCCTAACGAACAGACCGTAACTCTCAGTGCCAAAGTAAACGTATTGTTAGAGAGATAAGATCCTCATGATGATGATGTCCGAGATTTGTGCGTCTACTGTCAAAAATGGCTTCACAGCAGCAGTGTAGAAATGTCCACCTGTCTGCCTCTTGCTTGAACCTGCCGCACTTTTTTAACATGGGAGTCTATGCGGCAGTTGACTGGCGCACCTCTCATTCTCAAGCCCACTGTACCAGCTGTGAAAGTCGGTTTGCTTTCAAAGTTGGACATGAGTGGCACAACAAGTTTTTCTACAACTTCTGAAAAAATTACGTATGTAGAGTGAAAATTGTGGGAGATACAGCGAGTTGAAGACAAATTGTTCAGATGATTTTGAAGTGTATTCGCAGTCTGTCAGTTGGTCCTCTGCACTCTAGCTGCCAACATTCCGTCCCATTGAAACCCATTATAAACTCGAAATTCAGGCTGATAACGACATGGTACTTGAATCGAGATTGTGTGAAAAGTATAAGAGATGTGAAAAAGTTGAATTCACTGGAAAGAGTCGAAAGATTTCTGAACATTTTAAAAGGTGGAATGGCGTTTCTACGTGAATGTATGAATGAGTGGGAAGAGGTTGAAGATCAGTGAATTTGAATGATTTTCTCATTGACTTTCATTGTAACAAAGTTTCAAGGAAAGCTGAATAGATTGAAGAGTTTGAATGGGATTTGAATGTTGAATAATATGAATAAAGAAGGAAAGATGTGGAATCTTTTTCATTTTGAATGAAGTTTCTAGCTGAAAGTATGAATGAGAAGTTAACAGTTGAAAAACCTTGAAAAAGTGTGAAAATGGGGACATTTTCAACATTCCGATCCATTCATTTGAATGGGGAAAAATTTCCTGGAAAACCTGGAATATCTTGAAAAGTATGAAGGTTATGAAAATTCTGAATAATAGCATAGTATTCCAAATTGAGAGGAATATTTGAAGCTTTGAATGACGTTTCTACGTTGAAAACTGTGGAACTAGTTAGTTTACGAAAAAACGGGACTCAAAAATCACAGAAGAACATATAGTGTGAATGCTTTACAGCATTCACACCAATGATAAATCAGGAGTTTGGGAGACTCTCCAGGTTTCTGAAGGTACCAGTTGAGGCAAGTACCAGCACTTGTACTGGCTTTACATATGATAGAGACAGTCTGTCCTGGAACAACAGACTGAGCTCCAGGAGACTGAGTCAGGATGATTTCTCCTGATGAATCTGGAAAACATAAAAAGACGAGAAGGGTTATTGAGACAAATCCAGTTTGGAGAAAGATGATCAACATCCAAACAGAAGAGTCTCATTTCTTTAACATGGAGAACAGATGGAAGAAGGTAAATGCTGCTTGTTTCAGTGTTTCTCCATCACAGCAGAACATCATTGTGGTGAACCTGGTTGCATCCTGAAGCAAAGTTTTCAGAAGAGAGTCTCACCCTGAACAAGGAGCCCCAGGGTGGCCAGCAGTAGGATCAGTGACATCATCATTGTGCTGCCCGGCGTGTCAGTGGCTCTGAAAGGCCTGGACAGCCACTGATCAACACTGGCCTCTTAGCGGCTGGGAGCAGAGAGGCAGGACACATATGCAAACACACAGAGTCAGTGAGCTGTAGCTGTCCTCAACATATCATGGTGTTTCCCCTCAGTGCTGAGAGCAGGGATCTACATATTTACATATTTACATGGAGATGATAGTAATAATAATAGTAATTCGTCAAGAAACCAGGCTGAGAGAGACAGATGTGGGCAGAGCCACAAAACATGGAAGTCACCATCAGTTACATTAGGCTACTGTTTTCATGACGTGATCTTCCTCAGCAGATGGAGTATGCCAAGCTGTCATGGAATATTTTAACGTTGAAGCAAAAGTCGACATGAAGTCCTAAAAATGCTCAGAGGAATAGGAATTTGAAAATCTACATTTCAATGAAAACTGGGTGACTCCATCTGCGAAGAAAGATCATGTGATGTGACTGAATGCTCCACAACAGTTGGACATCAGTGAAGGGATGTTGCGATGATTTTGTTTTGCCATTTCCAAGTTTAACAATAAACATTTAGTCTTTTTAAATAATTTCATTGTTATGTATTTGTGGAGTACTGATTTACATGTTAGAGAAAATGTGTCCACATTCTTTTTATATAGTATTTACGAATATAATTATATCAAGAAGGTTACTTATTTCTTTTTTATTTTTATGATTTTAAGTTGATATTTAGCTTTTCTTTAGAAGACATACATTTATATATTTAAAACACAATTTTTTGCTTTCAGAGATGTTCTGCTTTTGTTTGGGCAGTCTCTGATCCTAAATGCTTCTGATAATGATCTGTGTCTTCATATTTCCAATTAAATGTATATAGTTCAAATTGCTTTCATCTAGTATGAGGTTGAGGTCAAAGGTCATGAACAAGACCTTTCTTATCTAATTTCCCAGGCTGGCTAAACTGAATTATTTGGCAAGTCATAATTGAATTTTTCAATTTTATTTATATAGCGCCAAATCACAACAACAGTTATCTCACAGCGCTTTTCATAAAGAGCAGGTCTAGACCATACTCTGAAGTTATTTACAGAAGCCCAACAATTCCCACCAAGAGCAAGCACTAGGCGACACAGGCAAGGAAAAACTTCCTTTTAAGAGGCAGAAACCTCGAGGCAGAACCATGGCTCAGGGTGGTGACCATCTGCCTCGACCGGTTGGGGTGAGGGGAGAGAGAGAGAGAGAGAGAGAGAGAGAGAGAGAGAGAGAGAGCAAAGAGAGAGAGAGAGAGAGCAAGAGAGAGAGGCAGAGGAGGCAACCTACACAGTATACACACAGAGGTACAGACAATAAAGGTGATGGTGCTATAGACTGAATGAAAAATGGTACAGATATTTATAGTAATGTTAATGATAATTAACATTACTATTGTTAATGTTAATTATAATAATAATAATAACAGTAATAATAGCAATAGGACTAGTAATAGCAGTTGCAACTGTAGCAGAGGGCGTCGAGCAGGAACACGGGGGCAGCAGGGGACTCCCAACCACAGATCCAGACTCCACAGCTCCAGAGCCAGCAACACCCGCAGGAAGCGACCGGAGGGGGAAGCACACGACCACGGGAGAGGGAGAAAAAAGCGAGTTAGTAACATGCATTAATGGGATGAGGTTGCACTCAGAGAGAAGAGAGAGAGGAGAGAGGAGCTCAGTGCATCATGGGAAATCCCCCGGCAGTCTAGCCTATAGCAGCATAATTAAGGGATGGGTCAGGACTCACCTGAGCCAGCCCTAACTATAAGCTTTATCAAAAAGGAAAGTCTTAAGCCTACTCTTAAATGTAGAGCCGGTGTCTGCCTCCCGAACCCAAACTGGAACCTGGTTCCACAGGAGAGGAGCCTGATAGCTGAGCAGCTCTGGCTCCCATTCTACTTTTGGAGACTCTAGGAACCACAAGTAATCCTGCATTCTGGGAGCGCAGTGCTCTGGTGGGGTAGTAAGGTACTATGAGCTCTTTAAGATAAGATGGTGCCTGACCATTAAGAGCTTTGTATGTGAGAAGAAGGATTTTAAAATCAATTCTGGATTTTACAGGAAGCCAATGCAGAGAAGCTAAGACAGGAGAGATATGATCTCTTTTACTGGTTCCTGTCAGGACACGTGCTGCAGCATTCTGGATCAGCTGAAGAGTCTTAATGGACTTTTCGAAGAGCCTGATAATAAGGAATTGCAGTAATCCAGTCTAGAAGTAACAAATGCATGGACTAGTTTTTCTGCATCATTTTTAGACAGGATGTTCCTGATTTTTGCAATATTACATGTAGGTGAAAAAAGGCGGTCCTTGAAATTTGCTTAATGTGAGAGTTAAGCGACATGTCCTGGACAAAGATAACTCCAAGATTTCTCACAGTGGTGCTGGAGGCCAGGGCGATGCCATCCAGGGAAACTATATCTTTAGATAATGCGTCCACGGAGGTGCTTAGGGCCTAGAACAATAACTTCAGTTTTATCTGAGTTTAACATTAGAAAATTGCAGGTCATCCAGGTTTTAACATCCTGAAGACACATTTGAAGCTTAGCTAACTGATGAGTTTCATCTGGCTTGATCGATAGATATAACTGAGTATCATCTGCATAACAATGAAAGTTTATTGAGTGTTTCCTGATAATATTGCCTAAAGGAAGCATATATAAAGTGAAGAGGATTGGTCCGAGCACAGATCCCTGTGGAACTCCATGACTAACTTTGGCATGCATGGAGGACTCATCGTTAACATGTACAAACTGAAATCGATCTGATAAATAGGACTTAAACCAGCTTAGAGCGGTTCCTTTAATGCCAATGAAATGTTCCAGTCTCTATAATAGGATCTGATGGTCAATGGTATCAAATGCAGCACTAAGATCTAGTAAAACCAATACAGAGACAAGTCTTTTGTCTGATGCAGTTAGGAGGTCATTAGTAATTTTCACCAGTGCTGTCTCTGTGCTATGGTGAGCTCTAAATCCTGACTGAAAATCCTCAAATAAACTATTGCTATGTAGAAAGTCACACAACTGTTTGGCGACTGCTTTCTCCAGGACCTTAGAGATAAATGGAAGGTTAGATATAGGTCTATAGTTGGCTAAAACGTCTGGATCCAGGTTGGGCTTTTCAGAAGAGGTTTAATTACAGCTACTTTAAAGTACTGTGGCATGTAGCCTGTTGATAAAGACAAATTGATCACATCCAGCAGAGAAGTTCCAACCAAGGGCAAAACTTCTTTAAGCAGCCTAGTCGGGATGGGGTCTAAGAAGCAGGTAGATGGTTTAGATGAAGAAATTATTGAAGTTAGTTGATAAAGATTGAGGGAAGCAAAGCAGTCTAAAAAATATAACTGGTTTTACAGCTGTTTCTAAAGTTCCTGAGTATAGAGTTAAGTCGGTGCCAGTTGAGGGCAGGTCTTGGTGGATTTTGTTTCTAATAGCTAGAATTTTATCATTAAAGAAGCTCAGGAAGTCGTAACTACTGAGAGCTATGGGAATACTTTGCTCAATAGAGCTGTGACTTTCTGTCAGCCTGGCTACAGTGCTGAAAAAGAAACCTGGGGTTGTTCCTATTTTCCTCTATTAATGACGAGTAGTACGCTGCTTTGGCATTACTGGAGGGCCTTCCTATAAGTTTTAAGACTATCTTGCCAAATTAAACGAGAATTTTCCAGTTTGGTGGAACGCCAATTCCTCTCGAGTTTCTGTGATATTTGCTTTAATTTGCGAGTTTCAGTATTATACCATGGAGCTAACCGTCTTCGTTTTAGTATTTTCTTTTGTAGAGGGGCTACAGAGTCGAGTGTTGTTCGCAGCGAGCCTGCAGCACTATCAACAAGATGATCGACTTGGGAGGGACTGAAATTTGCGTAAGAGTCCTTTGTTAATTTGATACCTGATAGTGAATTTAGAGCCGATGGGATCGCATTCTTAAATTTAGCTATAGCACTATCAGACAGACATCTTGTATAGAAATTTTTGCCCAATGGAGGGTAGTTCAGCAGTACAAGCTCAAAAGTTATCAAACAGTGGTCAGATAAAGAGGGATTCTGTGGGAACACTATTAAATGTTCAATTTCAATACCATATACCAGAACAAGGTCGAGGGTGTGGAAAGACAGTGGGATTATAAAAAGATCTGAATGGATGGTGAGAAGCTGTGATGGAGAAAGAAATTTGATTTCATATTTTTTAGTACATGTACAGTACATGTTCATTGGTGCTTAGAGCAAAAGTTGTGAAAACTTCAACCTCGTAGATAACATTGTGTGTAGTGTGTGTGTATGTGTGTGTGTGTGTGTGTGTGTGTGTGTGTGTGTGTGTGTCCTCAGTGAAGTGTATCAGTCTCTGCAGTAGCTTCCAGCTGCAGCAGTCAGTTCAGTTATGTTCAGTCTGACTGAGGGAGGTTTTGTCACGACAGCTTTTTCACTGTGTGAACACCCACTGACTGTTGATGTTGTGTTCACTCTGACAGTAGTAAACTGCTGCATCTTCAGTCTGGACTCCACTGATGGTCAGAGTGAAGTCAGAGTTTGATCCACTGCCTGAAAAACGACCTGGAATCCCTGATGCTCGAGTGCTAGTAAGGTAAATGAGGAGTTTAAGAGTTTCTCCATCTCTCTGTTGGTACCAGGCTAAATGGTTCCCATTATAAACATTCTGACTGGTCCTACATTTGATGGAGACGGAGCCTCCCGGAGCAGAGCTCACTGCTCCAGGCTGAGTCACTGTGACCTGGCCTCTGGACTCTGAGGATACAGAGACAAAACATAAAGCAGCGTCATGGTTTTGTGGGCTTCATTTCAGAGGGACGGATGTTCATAGAGGAGAGGAGTTTGATTCTCTGGACTTTACCTGTGAAGCAGCAGCAGAGGAGAGTCCAGATGAGGACGCAGATCAAAGTCATGTTTTTTGATGAGGAGGATTTCTGTGGCTTCTGTTGTCATGAAGGACAGCTGTCAGTCATCCAGTGTTCAACTCTCAGGACTATAAACTCTCCCAGAGCACTGGAGCATGGTGCTGCTGATGCAAAGTGGCTCTCTATGGAAATGCTCTGACTGACTCCAACAGGGACTTGGATTACTCTGAAAATGCTCTTTATCAATGGATCAATCACTCAGAGTATTGATAAGACTTTTTTTTTAAACTGTTTTATATGATTTTGATTTTATGCTTCTAGACATATTTTATTTAAATATTTAAGTTATTTTATTTAATTGTTAGAAAAAAAATGTAAATTTAATTTAAAATTAACTAGTGCTGGGCAACGATTGCATTTTTTTTGCGATTAATCATGTTTAATTGCATTGTTACGCGCAAAATTGAATCAAGAATACTAAAGTAGTGTATTGCTTGATTTAAACGTACTGCTACATACACAAAAATGCAATAACATGTGGTTTACAAACAGCTTTTTCCCAGCAGTATTCCCTTTACACAGTAGCAATAAAATATTTCTTGTAAATCTCAACTTAAACATTAATGTAATCAAATCAAATATTAAACCAAAGCTATTTGCCACTGCCAGGGAATTACCTTTTATCTAACTTCTTAAAACAACTTACCAGTAGAGTCCAGTTTTCTAGGGATTTTTTTCTGAGCAGGTATCAGCAGAAACATTTTTCTTTCATCAGGGAGCAGCAGAAACAGTCTTTGTTCAGTAGCAAAGTTGAATTGTCTTGAACTTTTTGTTTGCAACGCGAAGCACAAACATTGGAAGAGAGACTGATCCTCGCTGTTTGTGAGTTTCCAGAATCTAAATAGTTATCAGGACATCAACAGGAGGGAATTCACATGGCAGAGCATCTCTGCAAAACTAAATGCAGGCATTTCAGGTAAAGTTAGCCTATGTATAATTTTAATTTAAGTTAAAAAGGCTACGGCTGTGTAATGCAAAGAAGCCGTTGCCATGGTTACTATCCATAGAGCTCCTGCCGTTGTCTCCCTTTCTGTTCAGCTGAGAGAACCTGCCGAAGCCTCTCTGCTTGTTTGGGAGGATTATTTGCAGGCTGATCAACATCCCATCTCTCCCATGGTTTGACGGTAGGCCTGTGTGTATTCAGAACCAGAGAGCAACGCACTTTCAAAATGATAATAAAAAAACTTTGTTAAAGTGCGATAAAAAAAATTGTCGACATTAATTAATTAATGCGTTAACACGATAATAATACGTTATCATGCCGAGCCCTAAAAGTAACATATCAAATTAACAGTGATATTTTCACATGTCAGCTGATAAAATGTTACAAACAGAAACTATTTTTGCTGAGTTTGTTTGTGTCAAAGTCAGAGAGCCGTGTCTCTCTACAGTCAGAGGTTTTTGTACGGCGGCTCAATGAGTTTGTATCACTGTGGTACACGTTCGGTGGAGGAACCAGACTGGATGTTGGAAGTAAGTCAAACCTTTAACAAAACTTTTATTTCAATAGCTATTTTTCAACGTTTCTAATCAGCGTGCCATAAAAATAATTGACTTTCCATATTAATGTATAAATTTTATTAAAATTATTTGCACTTAGAAACAAAGTTCACTTTAGTAATATTAATTTACCAACTAATTGTATAAATAGTAAATATAAATACTAAGCCACAGCAGAAATCAGTATTTCCAACCTTAACGCTAAGGTTGCATCTTGAGGGCTTGTAGCTTTAGTTCAGTCTGTCAAAGTCAGAGAGCCGTGTCTCTCTACAGTCAGAGGTTTTTGTACGGCGGCTCAATGAGTTTGTATCACTGTGGTGGACTTTTGGTGGAGGAACCAGACTGGATGTTGGAAGTAAGTTTCTGCTCAAATACTAAATACAATATTATCAAGTCCTGCTTTAAATTCTACTTTGGAATGTTTAAGGCAGATAAATAGATCTTGTTTTAATTATAAAACTTTTATTGTTCATGTTTTTATTTCTCTTCCTTTACCATGGAGGCTAACTCAGAGCAACTTTACTAAACTGTTCTTCGCAAAGTCCTGTCAAAATGAAATGTAATCAACTTGAAGTGGAAAAATTATAAAACTTTAATCTTAACGTAAAATGTTTAGATTAGTTAATTTCAAAATGTTCCCCACAATAATGGCTGTTGCTGTGATTAAATACAATTCACTTTCTTCATGTAAAATTGAAGTGAAGATAAAGATGGGTGTTTTAAAAATGTTGCCTGTTGTTATGAATTTGGAAAAAGAACACAATATTTCCACAGTTAAAAGTAAAAGGACAACTGGCACTACTTTTGTAAGTTAACAAAGTGGTCAGTATATCTGTCAGTGAGTGAAGTGATGCAGCTGAGCAAATTCAGTCACACAGGTATCACACCTGTGTGACTGAATTTCTGCTTTAGCACTAAAGATGTTTAAACTGTATCTAGTAGTTCAAGTCATCATTATAGCTGTTAATGTAAGTGAAGAAACACTTTGGTAATGATTGAAATCCAGATGAAGAACATCTGATTCTGGTCAGTTCATTTCTGTATTTGTTTCCACTGACTAAATTATTGTACAGTCAAGTTTTTGATGATCTTTATTTCCAGTGTAGTTTGATATATTTCAGGTCATTCTGTATGATGATTCTCTCTGTGCTGATTTGCATGAGAGGCTTCTTAAAGGGAAGTGAAACAATGTGTGAGTGAGTGACTGGTGGAGCAGAAAAAACATCTGACAGAAACTCAGCTCTCACACAGTAAAGGTGTCCTCTAAGCTGATTGGTGTCTCCTAGGTGATGTCCGTCCCACCCTGACGGTGCTGCCCCCCTCCAGTGAGGAGCTGCTGCAGGGGAAGGCCACGCTCATGTGCCTGGCCAACAAGGGCTTCCCCTCAGACTGGAGTCTGGCCTGGAAGGTGGACGGCAGCAGCAGCATCAGCTGGGAGGAGAGCAGGAGCCCCGGGGTGCTGGAGAAGGACGGCCGCTACAGCTGGAGCAGCACCCTGAGGTTCCCTGCAGACCAGTGGAGGAAGGTGGGCTCTGTGACCTGTGAGGCCACCCAGGGCTCCCAGGCTCTGGTCTCAGAGACACTGAGGAGAGACCAGTGTTCCCAGTCCTGACCTGACTCACTGGGACTCTGCTACTGGTTTTACTCTGCTACGGGTTTTATTCTGCCTTATGTAACTCTGTCTCTTTCCAACAAAAAGATTGAAATAATGCTATTTTCTTGTTCATAGTCACGCTGACTCTGTATTCTTTTTCACACAATAAAAATGGTTTTCTTCAAATCAAAAACATTTCAGAGGATATTATTACTTAAAATAAGGTATTTTTCTGTTTTACATTAAAAGTCTTACTTTCAGAGCTTTAGTGAAAGTCCTGTTCAAAATTAACTTTACATAACTCTAAAACATAATATTTTTAGTTTTATAGCATGACAAAAAGAAAAATAGGAAAAATCAGGGATATAAAATTCAGGCAATCTGAAACATGCAGTGTTTTTGTAACATCTCAAGCACAGCTGCAAATAAAAAAGATGAAGATAAAAATAAGATGAAGATGATTTCTAACGGGTTACTATTTACAAACTGGATTAACTTTCTTCAATAAATATTTAGTTTTGGATTTTTTTCAGTACAATTTAATTTGTTGTGAGTTACTTTTAAACTGAGTATTGTGTTAATTTAAAAAAAAAAGATAAAGTATTGCCATCTGTCTGAACTGTCTGATGACACAGTTGACATCAGTTGACTAAACATTAGAGATCTTTATAAATGTTTTCTTCATCCAAAAACATGGTCAATAAATGCAGTACTGTCATGTTTGAAATTTTAAATTTACCCATAATTATGAGAAATATTTTAATCATATCTTAGTATGTTTAGATATCAGTGCAGCTGTTGATTCAAATCAGTTCCTCTCCAGCTGAGGGAGGTTTTTGTACGACGTTGTATCACTGTGTGAACGGGCGGCTGTTGTGCTGCTGACAGTAATAAACTCCTGCATCTTCAGTCTGAACTCCTCTGATGGTCAAAGTGAAGTCAGTCTGTTGGGCTGTTGCACTGAAACGATCTGAAACTCCAGACAGACGAGCTGTAGTATCATAAATGAGGAGTTTTGGAGGTTCTCCAGCTTTCTGAAGGTACCAGTCAATGTCATCACCTATAAATGTACTGGCTTTACATCTGATAGAGACAGTCTGTCCTGGAACAACAGACTGAGATCCAGCAGACTGAGTCAGGATGATTTCTGCTGAGGAATCTGGAAAACATGAAAAAGAGGAGAAGGGTTATTGAGACAAATCCAGTTTGGAGAAAGATGATCAACATCCAAACAGAAGAGTCTCATTTCTTTAACATGGAGAACAGATGGAAGAAGGTAAATGCTGCTTGTTTCAGTGTTTCTCCATCACAGCAGAACATCATTGTGGTGAACCTGGTTGCATCCTGAAGCAAAGTTTTCAGAAGAGAGTCTCACCCTGAACAAGGAGCCCCAGGGTGGCCAGCAGTAGAATCAGTGACATCATCATTGTGCTGCCGGCGTGTCAGTGGCTCTGAAAGGCCTGGACAGCCACTGATCAACACTGGCCTCTTAACGGCTGGGAGCAGAGAGGCAGGACACATATGCAAACACACAGAGTCAGTGAGCTGTAGCTGTCCTCAACATATCATGGTGTTTCCCCCTCAGTGCTGAGAGCAGGGATCTACATATTTACATATTTACATGTAGAGGATATTGGTAGTAAATGGATCCAGTGATTTGTGACTGTATCTAGTTTGAAAAAGTGTCTTTTTGACAATAATTAATGACATCAATATAAATACATGCTTTACATGTTTAGGTTCCTATAATGTGGAGATTTCATCAAGTAAAGCAGTAATGAGTCATGAGGGGATGCTGAGGCCGAGGATCTCAGAGAGCTTCCTCGAGAAAATCCAACCAACCAACCTGAAAACCAAGTCACCTCATCCAGAAGTGGACCATCAGTGGCTGAATGACTTGAATATCTTTTTCAATAGTGACCGGGCATCTGCTCCTCCCCCTGACCACACACTCCTTATGAGTCCATCACCATCGCTGACTTGGTTCAGTTCTATTTTTACACCTCCAGCAAATCCACTTCTCCACATCCCATCCCCCAGACTACAGCTTCCTCCAGCTCTGAGCACCCAACTACAGAACTGTCTCTTACTGTTAACCAGGTGAGAGGAGAGCTGAGGAGACTGAAGATGAGGAAGGCAGCAGGACCAGATGGAATCAGTCCAAGGCTCCTTCGGTCTTGTGCTGACCAGCTGTGTGAGACTCTTCAGGACCTGTCAGGGCTGGAATGGGACAAAAAATCTGCTCTGGCATTTTTGGCCCAGGCGACCCACCAGAATCGGTCAAACACCCCTCACAAATACATCATCAATCCATTTAGAGGTTCAGATTAGGGGTGTGATGAAACACTGAGACCCAACATTTGCGCAACATTGTTATCTATGACTACAAGACAAGAATATTTAACAGGTCTACTATTTGGAAAAATATTTATAGGCAACATATTGGATAAGGGTTTCTGGGGGTCCACCCCCAGAAGATTTTTAGCATTAAACACTTAATTTCCTGCATTCTGGAGACATTTTCTGCACCAATTTTTGGTGAAAAGTTTTTTTTTTTTAATAAAGGAAAGGACATAATTCAGGTGGCAGGTGACAATTCACAATATAAAAATATTATAAAATATAATGCAGTAATCAGTATCTTATTATTCTTTACTTAAGTTACATTTTTTGGACAACACAGAGGTTTCTTCTACATTTATCTATATTTATTAATTGGATTGCAGGCTTATTGTGCGAATGAACCTTTCTCATAGCATTTTTATATGTTAATCAACAAATGACCCTCCCTCCCTGCTCCCTCCCTACAGGCTGAGATACTCCATGCTCCCCTCCTGCTCTCTCTCTCCCTCAGCCCTGTCACTTTGTCCCTCTGTTTCACTAACACATGCCTCCTCCTCTGCCTGGCAGTGGTCACCACAGCTCTTTTAGTCCTGCAAGTGCCTCTGACTACGCAGGGTACTGCAGCTGATGTTGAAGCTACTGCAGCCCCAGGAGTAAACATATCGGTTGTTTTTCTGCATGTTGTCCATGCTTTATGGGCCGATCGATGGCCCATTTTTAAAAAACAGATTTGTGAGTACATAATTTACCTTACACCGGCCCCAGAGTTTTGTTGGCACATCAGCCCTGGTACATGTTCAACCTGAGCTTAAGCTGGGGCAAGAGACAAGCCGGAGGACGAGCAGAACTTCAATCCTGGACTACCTCACCAGACCACAGTTTGTGTGGATTAATGACTGTCTATCTGACACAGTGGTCTGCAGCATGAGGGTGCCACAAGGAACAGCATTGGTACCCTTCCTTTTTACCCTTTACACTGTGGACTTCACCTTCAACACCTCTGACTACTACTTCCAGAAGTTCTCTGATGACTCTGCCATTGTTGGACTCATCTCTTAATGGAGATGGCAGAGTGTACAGAGAACTGAATCGGGACCTTGTAAACTTGTGCAATCATAACCATCTCCTTATCAATGCAGCAAAGACTAAGGAGCTGGTGGTGGTTTTCAACAGGAATAGTCAACTCTCCACGGTCCCTGTGAACATTCAGGGGGGGACATTGAGATCGTGTCAGGTATCTTGGTTTTCAGGTCAACAATAAACTGGACTGTACTTTTAACACCCTGTACAAGAAGGGCCTGAAGAGACTGTTCCTGCTCAAGAGACTCATGAAACACTAACATCACTGAGCAGCTCCTTCAGTGGCAGACTGATACATCCACGCTGTGAGAAGGAGAGATTCAGAAGTTCTTTTCTTCCTGCAGCAGTGAGACTTTATAATTAGCGCGCTGTTAAGCAGTAACAACAACTCAGAGACTGTGTGAAAATCTATGCACAATGTCACTTTGCATTGTTTAATATTGGAATTTGTTTTATAATTGTAAAAAATTTAGTTTTTTTTCATTTTAGAATTGCATAATTTAATTTTTATTTTTGAAATTTGGTATTATTGCGTTTAATGTCACTTATCACTTTACTTTATTCCATGCTATTTATTTGCTGGAAGTCACTTTCTAAAACAATACTTTTTTATAACATGATCTTAATCATCAGAGGACGTTCTCCCAGCTGTCGCAGAATATTTTAACTCTGTAGCCAATGTGGACAAGAAGCCAGAATAATGCTGAGTGAAATGGGAACTTGAAAATCTACACTTCAATAAAAACTGGGCGACTCCATCTGCTGAGGAAGAACATGTGATGTGATTGAATCATCATGTGGTAATTTTATCTTAAAATAACATCTTCACTCCGGGCACACAGCACTATGTAGCACTGGAATCCTGGACAGGAAACCTTTCATAACATGGCATAGTGCTTTACTGTGAGCTGCCTTGGTGTTCTCAGTATGGAGATCACAGCTGAAAAGAGACTGAAGAAGTCATTGTCAGACGGAGTGAGGAAGAAACAAAGAGAGAGCGAGCAGACAAAACGAAACATCAGACTGTCGAGCTGGCCTTATTGCTGTTGGACTAGTCAGTAATATTCGTCTGCTTGCTTTTTCTTCTTCTTCTTGTTTTCCCATTTGCTTGATGATTGGCTGTAAAAGCAAAGGTTTCGACATTTTTAATCATGTAAGTTATTGTATTCTAAACAAGTGCACCTGTACAGATGTTCATATTTGCAACCACTGTATGTAAGTGAACAGTACTCATTCAAGTGGAGGCACTAAATCACAAAAGAAGCCATTCTTGCATAATGTTGCTTTAAAATAATTTGTTCTTGTGATTGGAGGGATGTATAGGTTTTGTGTGGTCCATTTTAAAGATTAAAGTTTTCTGATGCTGATCTGTGTCTTCATATTTCCAGATTTAAGCTGAGGTCAAACGTGATGACCGAGACTTTTCGCATTAACAGTCTCAGGTTGGTTCCTCTTACAGTGATTATTTAGCAAATCACTGATGAAAATGGGATGTGTAAAGAGATGAGACGTGGTGGAAAACATAATTTGAAAAATGTTAAATCCACTTGATGTGAAGCGTGTTTCCTGTTTTCTTTGCTGAGAATTTCTATTTGACCCCAAGCAGTAGTTACTGTATTTTTATGATCAAGAGATTCTTGACCATCAATAATTTTTATTACTATAGTTTTTTATTGTGAACCACAATACCAAAGCAAATTCATGTGTGTGTGTGTGTGTGTCCTCTGAAGTGTATCAGTTCAGTGTTCAGTCTGACTGAGGGAGGTTTTTGTATGACGCTTTTTCACTGTGTGAAAAACCAATGACTGTTGATTTTATGAAAACTCTGACAGTAGTAAACTGCGGCATCTTCAGCCTGGACTCCACTGATGGTCAGAGTGAAGTCAGAGTTTGATCCACTGCCTGTAAAACGACCTGGAATCCCTGATGCTCGACTGCTAGCAGTGTAAATGAGGAGTTTGGGAGTTTCTCCATCTCTCTGTTGGTACCAGGATAACTGGTGGTAGTTGTTCCAAATGTCAACATTCTGACTGGTCCTACATCTGATGGAGACGGAGCCTCCCAGAGCAGAGCTCACTGCTCCAGGCTGAGTCACTGTGACCTGGCCTCTGGACTCTGAGGATACAGAGACAAAACATTAAAGCAGCGTCATGGTTTTGTGGGCTTCATTTCAGAGGGACGGATGTTCATAGAGGAGAGGAGTTTGATTCTCTGGACTTTACCTGTGAAGCAGCAGCAGAGGAGAGTCCAGATGAGGACGCAGATCAAAGTCATGTTTTTGATGAGGAGGATTTCTGTGGCTTCTGTTGTCATGAAGGACAGCTGTCAGTCATCCAGTGTTCAACTCTCAGGACTATAAACTCTCCCAGAGCACTGGAGCATGGTGCTGCTGATGCAAAGTGGCTCTCTATGGAAATGCTCTGGCTGACTCCAACAGGGACTTGGATTACTCTGACGATGCTGTTTATCAATGGATCAATCACTTTATTAGATTATTGATTGGATCTATTAATTCTATTTCATATATGGATTTGACCGCCCATAAAAGTTCTTTCAGAATGTCTTCTGTTCACTAAATGTACCAACAATGAAATAAACATCAGTGTTAAACTGAAATTTCAACAATGGGATTTTTTTAATTTATCAATGTGTCATTTTTATCATTAAAATGGCTCTCTGATCATTTTTGTATTTTCATTTAGTTAATTATAATGTGAAATTTGTTTTTAAACATTTCTGTTTTTTCTTTATCTTACTACGAGACCGAATATTTTTAGACATTTAACATTATATTAAGGGTGAAATTTTAACTTTTTAATTTGTGTAGTTTTTGACAGTTTACCTATTACTATAACTGTGAATGCTTGCTTGAGTTTGTTTGCTTCAAAGTCAGAGAGCCGTGTCTCTCTGCAGTCAGAGGTTTTTGTACTGCGGCTCAATGAGTTTGTATCACTGTGGTACACGTTCGGTGGAGGAACCAGACTGGAGGTTAACTGTAAGTACATTTGACTCCTTTAATAATCCAAATTCTATATTTGTTCAGTTTTATTTTATAACAGCAGACATTATTGCAATATTTTAGATGATTATTAGAATTTAATATAATTGTAATGATTCTTGAATGTGTCACATCATGTTCAGACTAAAATCTTCTTCAGTGAAAAAAATCTGTTTCACTGGAATTAAAATTTAAAGCAGTTTAAAGATATCTTGTTTCCTAAAAAAGTCTTCTGTCTGAAAAAAAACTTCAGCCCATGTAGTGGACTCATCATTTTTCAAATGTTTTTACACCTTTCTCAAGGATATTAAGTTTTCATGGACATAACAATTGTTTTTTAATACATTCCTGTTGCTGTATTAGCAAGTTTGATTTATTTTGATACATAACTCATTAGTCAACGCAGCACATTATGAATGAACAAATCAAACACACCCCTTCAAGGTCTTTTCTATTTTGGTCAAGAAATCTTAAAGTGAACAGAGTAAAAAAATACGAAATGTTTGATAAGAGATGATGATTTTTTTTTTACTTTAACATCAAATATGTTTGTAGTTTGTTGATTAAACATGAACAAATCAGAGGAACAAAATGTCAGTTTAAACTTTTTATCTTTAGTACTGAAACCTGTCTGTTGTCATGGTTCAGCAGTGAAGCCTGTCTGTTACCATGGTTACTGAGCTCAGAGAGAGAAGAGAAACACTTATTTTCAATACGTCTCAACATCTGGCAATCTTCAACTTTCTTTTGTAATGTTCTATAAAGTTACTGTGCATTGTTATGGTCTTTATTACTGATAAGTAAAGCACAGACAAAAATAATCATCCAAATTCAGTTTCTCAAAAATCTCTCTCTCTCTCTCTCTCTCTCTCTCTCTCTGCAGTGGGTCGAGTCGTCCCCACCCTGACGGTGCTGCCCCCCTCCAGTGAGGAGCTGCTGCAGGGGAAGGCCACGCTCATGTGCCTGGCCAACAAGGGCTTCCCCTCAGACTGGAGTCTGGCCTGGAAGGTGGACGGCAGCAGCAGCATCAGCTGGGAGGGAGAGAGGAGCCCCGGGGTGCTGGAGAAGGACGGCCGCTACAGCTGGAGCAGCACCCTGAGGCTCCCTGCAGACCAGTGGAGGAAGGTGGGCTCTGTGACCTGTGAGGCCACCCAGGGCTCCCAGGCTCCGCTCACAGAGACACTGAGGAGAGACCAGTGTTCCCAGTCCTGACCTGACTCACTGGGACTCTGCTACTGGTTTTACTCTGCTACTGCTCTGGTTTTACTCTGTAACTCTCTCTGTGTCTCTTTCTTTCCTTCAGTCACTCTCTAATCACATGTTTCATGGATAAAGTTTTTTTACTTGATGTAATTTTGATTATTTCTACACAATAAAGACCAGTTCATCTAATTAGTTGTTTTCATTTTTGTAGTAGTGAAAGTAACAGTTGCTAGAGATCGCGTCCCATGAACAAGGCTGAGTCCTCACTGCAGCAGCCTGGGTTTGAATCCCACCTGATCATCATAGTTTCAGTATCTACAGTGTGATTCTAAAACACAAGCTTATTAAAAACTAAACTGTGTGACTTCAATTTGAATCATATGAATTTCAAAATACATTTAAATGACTTTATTAAATAATTATTACATAGAAATAAATATTCTATTTCAGATCTAAACAAATGAATATAAAATGTTGTTACATCTTTTAACTTATATTAACTTATCCACTTTTCAACTCATCTACAGTAGACATATATCTATGTGTCAGCAATAAATGACAAATGCAAACACACAGAGTCAGTGAGCTGTAGCTGTCCTCAACATATCATGGTGTTTCCCCCTCAGAGCTGAGAGTGTTGATCTACATTTACAAGTAGAGCTACTGAAAACTTGTCATTTTTAGTATCCTCTACATGTAATATGGTAATATGGGTTTTAGACAATTATTAGTGACACTAATATCAATGTAGGTTTGACATCTTAAGGTGTCTGTAATATGGAAATTTCATCAAGTAAAGTAGTGTTGGGTGTTTGAGGGGATGCTGAGGCCGATGATCTCAGAGAGCTTCCTCGAGAAACTCCAAATAGAAAACATGGAAGTCATCATCAGTTACATTTCTGTTTTTATGACATGATCTTCCTCAGCAGATCATCTGCTGAAGAAGATCATGTGATGTGATTGAAAGCTCCACAACAGTAAGTGGATGGATGATGTGGTAAGTTTGTTTTCCAAGGTTAAGAATAAACTTTTAGTCTCAGTGTGTTTGTGGAGTTTTGATTTGCATGTTAGAGAAAATGTGTTATTCGATATTGTGTATATATGGGATATAGTTATATCAAGAAGGTACTTATTTCTTTAGAATTTTTATGATTTAAGTTGATATTTAGCTTTTCTATAGATGACATATGTTTAGATATTTAAAATACTTTTTTGTGTTTGTTTTGTTTGTGCAGTCTCTGATCCTGAATGTTTCTGATGACGATCTGTGTCTACATATTTGCAATTAAACGTACATAGCTGAAATTGCTTTAATTCAGTATGAGGCTGAGGTCAAAGGTCACAAACAAGACTTTTCTTATCTGCTCTCCCAGGCTGGCTACTCTGGATTATTTGGCAAATCAGAAAAGACAGTGGGATTATAAAAACATGTGAATCAACCTCATAGATGACATTATGTGTGTGTGTGTGTGTGTGTGTGTGTGTGTGTGTGTGTGTGTGTGTGTGTGTGTGTGTGTGTGTGTGTGTGTGTGTCCTCAGTGAAGTGTATCAGTCTCTGCAGTAGCTTCCAGCTGCAGCAGTCAGTTTAGTTTCTGTTCAGTCTGACTGAGGGAGGTTTTTGTACGACGCTTTTTCACTGTGTGAACACAGCTTGATTGTTGATAGCATGATAACTCTGACAGTAGTAAACTGCTGCATCTTCAGTCTGGACTCCACTGATGGTCAGAGTGAAGTCAGAGTTTGATCCACTGCCTGTAAAACGATCTGGAATCCCTGATTCTCGAGTGCTAGCAAGGTAAATGAGGAGTTTAGGAGTTTCTCCATCTCTCTGTTGGTACCAGTGTAAATAGTGGTATGAGCTGCCATAGTAAACATCCTGACTGGTCCTACATTTGATGGAGACGGAGCCTCCCAGAGCAGAGCTCACTGCTCCAGGCTGAGTCACTGTGACCTGGCCTCTGGACTCTGAGGATACAGAGACAAAAACATAAAGCAGCGTCATGGTTTTGTGGGCTTCATTTCAGAGGGACGGATGTTCATAGAGGAGAGGAGTTTGATTCTCTGGACTTTACCTGTGAAGCAGCAGCAGAGGAGAGTCCAGATGAGGACGCAGATCAAAGTCATGTTTTTGATGAGGAGGATTTCTGTGGCTTCTGTTGTCATGAAGGACAGCTGTCAGTCATCCAGTGTTCAACTCTCAGGACTATAAACTCTCCCAGAGCACTGGAGCATGGTGCTGCTGATGCAAAGTGGCTCTCTATGGAAATGCTCTGACTGACTCCAGTCAGTTTTGAATGAATGAATGAATGAATGAATAAATCTTTATTGTCAACCGAGATGGACTTCTTTGGCTCACCAAGACATACAGTTGAAATAAACATTTAAACAACATCAAAGGAGATTAACGATAAAAAAGAAAGAAGACAATATAAAATATCATAAAAATAAATGTACTTTAAATACATCAGGGTAATCCATTTGCTATAGTTACTTGGTTTGATTCAGGATACCAATAGCATTTGGGACAAAAGATTTCCTAAAAGTACTCTTTGCAAGAGGCACCCTGAAGCGCCTCCCAGACTTCAGAAGCTCAAACTGGCTAGAAAGAGGGTGAGAGCTGTCTGTTGTGAATTTTCTACCGTTCTTTCTCATTCTGTCAGATTATATTTCATTAAGATGTTTTTGAGGATGTCCTACTATTTTACTAGCCTTTAACTCTATCCTGTTGAGCTTGTTCTTACGCTTACAGTTTAAATGACCAAACCAAGCAGAGAGATGAAAGGTTAAAGCACTTTCAATGTGTGTGATGTATACTAGTTCAATAATCTCAGCACTAACACCCAGGCAGTTCAGTCTTCTGAGGAGATTAAGTCGTGAACATTTCTGAAAAAGATAATCTGTATTATCTATAAAGTTCAGATGTTTGTCAAGAACTGTGCCTAAATTCTTAAAAGTGCCCACAGTTTCAACTGCTTGACCATTAAGTGCAACAGGCTCTGTTTGTATGTCTGCTTGTTTGCAAAAGATAAGCTTGTTTGTCTTTGCCACATTGATTTCTAGCTCGCTATCTTTGCACCATGCTTCAAGGGCCTTTACATGTGCTAAATAAGAGGCCTAATCAGTAGGGGCCAGTTTTTTGTAAGAGTCCTACTAAGGCCATATCATCTGCATATTTTATCAGCTTAAAGGAACTATTATTTATGGAAAATTCATTTGTGAATAGAGAAAAAAGCACAGGGGAAAGAACGCTGCCTTGTGGGCAGCCTGTACTGATAGTATGCACTCCTGATAAAAAGCCATTTACACATACCCTCTGAGGGCGACAGGAAAGAAAGTCTCTGATGCAGAGAACCAAGGCCTTGTCCATCTTAATATTGGCTTGTCTTTGCAGAAGAATGTGTAGCTTCATAGAATTAAATACTGCTCTAAAGTCTATAAATAGAACTCTAGCTAGCCCTTCAGGGAGTGCAAGCTGTTTTGAAATAGAATCTAACAGGACTAATCATCTGTCCCCTGTTCACTATAAGCGAACTGCAGCGGATCTAACATGGTGGTTATTTGTGAAGTTAGGAGATCTACCAGAACTCCCTCCATTGTTTTACACAATAATGAGGTGATGCTATAGCTCTGAAATCTTCAGGCCTATATGCACCAGGCTTTTTAGGTATCGGCCTTATTTAAGACGAGGGAACACCTGCAACCAGAAGGAAGTTAAAAAGCCTTGAAAAGACACCTTGTAATTGTGCTCACAATCTTTAAGTAAGCAGGCTTTCAGGCCATCTGGGCCAGTGGCCTTATTTGGTTTCAGTTTATTAAGGCTTTTGACAACAGCATCTTCTGTAATAAATATCGGTGCGCCTATAGGAAGATTTTTACAGATGTCATCACATTCACCCTCATCATCCACAGCATCAAACCTACAGAAGAACATATTCATTTCATCTGCAAGACTTTGACTGCAAACTACAGTACTGTCACCCTTATTGCAACTTTTTCCCATTAAGGTGTTTAAGCCCTCCCAGGCCTGTTTTATATTCCCACTGAAGAATTTACTCTCTATTTTGTTTTTAATATTCATTTTTTTCCTTAACGATCCCCCTTTAGTTGTTTCCTTTTTCCTGCACTAGTTCCATGTTGGCTGAACAAAAGGCAATCTTTCTTTCATTAAGGGAGGTTTTAAGTTTTTTGGAAACCCAGGGTTTATTATTTGGGAAAACTGTGATAGTCTTTGTTTCAGTTACACAATCCTCACAGAACTTAATATATGATGTTATAGTGTCCGTGAGTTCGTTCCCATCCTGACATGATTCAAAGAAGGTATCCCAATTTGTGTTGTCAAAACAGTCTCTGAGTTGATCTTTGTTTGCTTCAGACCACATCTGTATCTGCTTGATAATTGGTTTTGACCTTTTGAGCATGTCTTTATGTTTAGGCAGGAGATGAATTATAATGTGATCGGATTTTCCTAGAGGTGGTCTACACACTGCTTTATATGCCTCAGAGATATTTCCGTAGCAGCGGTAGAATGATAGTAATTCGACCAAACTGAAAGGTAGAAAGGTTGAAAGGATACAGTCAGTGTTTCATAATCCGGTGTGCACACCTGCTCCCGAACACAATATTGTGTAGCCCAACGATTGTCGACAAACAAACACAACCCCCCTCCGATTGAGTTGCGTGAGCTACACTCATTTCTGTCTGCTCTTATAGTAGTATATCCAGTCAGAGTTGGAGTGTCATGATAGTTTTTAAGCCATGATTCCGTCAAACACACAAGGTTTGTTGCTTACCGATCGAACGTTGGTCAGAGTGATTACAGGCAAAGGGAATCTATTGCCGCGTCTCCAGAGTCAGAGCCTCACACCTCCCCTTGAGCCTCACTTTTTCTTTGCTTTCTTCTTCCCTTCTGGCCATTCAGCAGGCCATCGGATTTCCATGCAATCAACAGGAAGAGCTGGTGGAGCTACACCGATTGCTCAAAGGGAGAGCAGGTGCTCACGAGTGTAAATGAGGTCTTGACGGCCTGATAAACAATCCCCAGTTCCAAATGCTGATAGGCGAAGTAGTATCCATAGCAAAGCGATTTTCATGACGAAAAGTTTCATAGATAAATGCTATTAAATACTATTTTAGCAGGTAAAAACATTTAAAAACACAGACAAACAAACGGTGAGCACAGGGTCGATAGCAGGCCGTGCCCCCGGAAAAAAATATTATACCATACTTTAAAATGGTACAGAAAAAATATTATGATCATAACAAATCAACTTTGCCAGTATAAATCATCTTTTCAGCACCATTGTTACTGCTCCATAACAATTTGAGAGACAGTAACTGCTTCTGTTTTATTCTAATAGAGTTAATGCACATCTCTGCCATCTAATGTTGTGTCAGTATCAGAACAGATCAGATAGGGGTCACACAGATCTGTCAATCTCCTTGCATGTTCTCCCCGTGTCTGCATGGGTTCTCTCCAGGTGCTCCGGCTTCCTCCCACCATCCAAAGACATGCAGGCTTGGTAAATTGGTGACCCTAAGTCGTCCTTAGGTGTGAGCGTGGGTGGTTGTTCATCTTTGTGTGGCCCTGTGATGGACTGCCGACCTGTCCAGGGTGTACCCCGCTCAATGTCAGCTGGGATAGGCTCCAGCCCCCACCTGATCCATGATAAGCGGTTGACGATGGATGGACTCTTCTGTTTGTTCCTTAATGTTTCATTCAATTCTCGATTTGCTGTCATCAATTGAGTTATTCTTAAATGTTTTTATATTTACACATGTGACATTGGAACAAATTTGAAAAGTTGAACTAATATTCAATGGAAGATTCCAAGGGACATTTAAAGACCACTGTTTCTTGTTTATATCTGTGTCATTCTATGCTACACACGTTGATTTTGTTCAGTACGACGTTGCTGGAGCACAAAGTCCAATATCACGGTTGCGGAATGTAAAATTTACTGTAGTTTCCTCCATTATAAAGTTGTTGTTTGCCACAGTAATAAGGATTTGTACATTCTTCTAGTGTTAGCTCCTGTCTCCAGAGACAATAGAACCAAAGTTGTATTCCCCAACATAGTTCTGTGACTGACAGCAGTAAGTGGAGAGAGTTTGTGCTGAGATTGTATTTTTGATTCCAAGGTCAAGAAAGAACTTTAAATGTTAATGTATTTGTTGAATTTTTTTGTTGCATGTAACAAAATGCTTTGTATTCAGTTATAGTTATATGTAGATGTAGTCATATGACATATGTAATTCATGTTTTTTTTACAATTCCAATTGATATTTAGCTGTTCTTTAAACAACGTTTTTAGATTTCAATTAATATTTTGTGAGTTGAGGGAGATTTGTTTGGACCATTTTTTATCATGAAAGTATCTGATGCTGATCTGTCTTCATATTTCCTTTAAACTGGATATAGAACAAATTTTCATTAAATGGACTGGAAATGTCATTATTGTTTAAGCTATTGTGCTTGGGCATGACCTTTGACCTCTATCTCATTCTGGCTCGCAAATATTTCATCTTGCACTATGTTGTGTGTGTGTGTGTGTGAATTTTTTCTGATGCGGATCTTTGTCTTCATATTTTTGTTTGATTTCTGTGGTTCAGTATGAAGCTGAGGTCAAAGGTCATACCCAAAGTGTTTTGTAATTAACTGTCCCAGACTGGATCTTTTTAATTTATTGGAAAAGAGATACAAACATGGGATTATAATAGGATATAGTTGGATGGTGAGAAGCTGTGATGGAGAAAGTACTTTTATTTCAACTACGTCATTTTTTGTAAAATAACTTGTTTTTTTACATTTTTGTTGGTGGTTGAACAATTATGGTGAGATTGTGTCTGTACAGTGTGTGTGTGTGTGTGTGTGTGTGTGTGTGTGTGTGTCCTCAGTGAAGTGTATCAGTCTCTGCAGTAGCTTCCAGCTGCAGCAGTCAGTTCAGTTTCTGTTCAGTCTGACTGAGGGAGGTTTTGTACGACGCTTTTTCACTGTGTGAACACAACCTGACTGATCCAATGTTCACTTTGACAATAGTAAACTGCTGCATCTTCAGTCTGGACTCCACTGATGGTCAGAGTGAAGTCAGAGTTTGATCCACTGCCTGTAAAACGACCTGGAATCCCTGATGCTCGAGCGCTAGTAAGGTAAATGAGCAGTTTAGGAGTTTCTTCATCTCTCTCTCTGGTACCAGGCTAAATAGCTCCCACTATAAACATCCTGACTGGTCCTACATCTGATGGAGACGGAGCCTCCCAGAGCAGAGCTCACTGCTCCAGGCTGAGTCACTGTGACCTGGCCTCTGGACTCTGAGGATACAGAGACAAAAACATAAAGCAGCGTCATGGTTTTGTGGGCTTCATTTCAGAGGGACGGATGTTCATAGAGGAGAGGAGTTTGATTCTCTGGACTTTACCTGTGAAGCAGCAGCAGAGGAGAGTCCAGATGAGGACGCAGATCAAAGTCATGTTTTTGATGAGGAGGATTTCTGTGGCTTCTGTTGTCATGAAGGACAGCTGTCAGTCATCCAGTGTTCAACTCTCAGGACTATAAACTCTCCCAGAGCACTGGAGCATGGTGCTGCTGATGCAAAGTGGCTCTCTATGGAAATGCTCTGACTGACTCCAGCAGGGACTTGGATTACTCTGATGATGCTGTTTATCAGTGGATCAATCACTTTATCAGACTACTGATTCAATCTATTAATTCTCTTTCATATATGGATTTGGCCACAGATAAAAGTTTTTTTCAGAATGTCCTCTGTTCACTAACTTCACCAATAATGAAATTAACATCAGTGTTGAACTGAAATGTCAACAATGGGATTTTTGTTTATTTTTCTGTTTTTTTCATAAATATGTCTCTCTGATAATTTTTGTATTTTCATTTAACTAAATGTAATATGAAGTTTGTTTCCTATACATTTCTGTTTTTTCTTTATTTTACTACGAGACAGAATATTTTAGACATTAAACAGTAAGAGTGAAATTTTTCTGTTTAATTTGTGTAGTTGTTGACAGTTTAACTTTTTACTTCATAACTGTGAATGCTTGCTTGAGTTTGTTTGTGACAGTCATTTTTCAAAGGTTTTCATATCTTTCTGAAGGATATTCACTTTTCATGGACATGACAATTTTTTTTAATACATTACTGTTGCTGTATTAGTAAGTTTGATTTTTTGACACATAACTCAGTAATCCAGTAGTAGTAGTCAGCACATTTTGAATGAACAAATCAAACACACACCTTCAAGCTCTTTTCTGTTTTGGACCAGAAATCTTAAAGTGAACAGAACATTAAAAAATACTCCTGAAATTTTTCATATTAGATGATGTATTTTTTTACATTAACATCAAATATGTTTGTAGTTTGTTGATTAAACATGAATAAATCAGAGGAACAAAATGTCAGTTTAAACTTTTTATCTTTAGTACTGAAACCTGTCTGTTGTCATGGTTCAGCAGTGAAGCCTGTCGGTTACCATGGTTACTGAGCTCAGAGAGTGAAGAGAAACACTTATCTTCGATACGTCTCAACATCTGGCCATCTTCAACTTTCTTTTTCAATTTGCTATAAAGTTACTGTGCATTGTTATGTTCTTTATAAGTGATCAATAAAGCACAAACAAAAATAATCATCCAAATTCATTTTCTCAACAATCTCGTCTCTCTCTCTCTCTCTCTGCAGTGGGTCGAGTCGTCCCCACCCTGACGGTGCTGCCCCCCTCCAGTGAGGAGCTGTTGCAGGGGAAGGCCACGCCATGTGCCTGGCCAACAAGGGCTTCCCCTCAGACTGGAGTCTGGCCTGGAAGGTGGACGGCAGCAGCAGCAGCAGCTGGGAGGGAGAGCAGGAGCCCCGGGTGCTGGAGAAGGACGGCCGCTACAGCTGGAGCAGCACCCTGAGGCTCCCTGCAGACCAGTGGAGGAAGGTGGGCTCTGTGACCTGTGAGGCCACCCAGGGCTCCCAGGCTCTGGTCTCAGAGACACTGAGGAGAGACCAGTGTTCCCAGTCCTGACCTGACTCACTGGGACTCTGCTACTGGTTTTACTCTTCTACTGCTCTCTGAACTCTGTAACTCTGTGTCTCTTTCTTTCCTGCAGTCACTCTCTAATCACATGTTTCATGAATAAAGTTTGTTTACTTGATGTAATTTTGATTATTTCTACACAATAAAGACCAGTTCATCTAATTAGTTTATTTTCATTTCTGTAGTAGTGAAAGTAACAGTTGCTAGAGGTCGCGCCCCATGAATAAGCTGAGTCCTCACTGCAGCAGCCTGGGTTTGAATCCCACCTGATCATCATAGTTTCAGTATCTGCAGTGTGATTCTAAAACACAAGCTCATTAAAAACTAAACTGTGTGACTTCAATTTGAATCATATGAATTTCAAAATACATTTAAATTACTTTATTAAATAATTATTACATAGAAATAAATATTCTATTTCAGATCTAAACAAATGAATATAAAATGTTGTTACATCATTTAACTTATATTAACTTATCCACTTTTCAACTCATCTACAGTAGACATATATCTATGTGTCAGCAATAAATGACAAATGCAAACACACAGAGTCAGCGAGCTGTAGCTGTCCTCAACATATCATGGTGTTTCCCCCTCAGAGCTGAGAGTGTTGATCTACATTTACAAGTAGAGCTACTGAAAACTTGTCATTTTTAGTATCCTCTACATGTAATATGGTAATATGGGTTTTAAACAATTATCAGTGACACTAATATCAATGTAGGTTTGACATCTTAAGGTGTCTGTAATATGGGATTTTCATCAAGTAAAGTAGTGTTGTGTGTTTGAGGGGATGCTGAGGCCGATGATCTCAGAGAGCTTCCTCGAGAAACTCCAACCAGAAAACATGGAAGTCATCATCAGTTACATTTCTGTTTTTATGACGTGATCTTCTTCAGCAGATCATCTGCTGAGGAAGGTCATGTGATGTGATTGAAAGCTCCACAACATTTAGTGGATGGATGTTGTGGTGAGTTTGTTTTCCAAGGTTAAGAATAAACGTTTAGTCTCAGTGTGTTTGTGGAGTTTTGATTTGCATGTTAGAGAAAATGTGTTATTCGATATTGTGTATATATGGGATATAGTTATATCAAGAAGGTACTTATTTCTTTAGAATTTCTTTAGAATTTTTAAGTTGATTTTTAGCTTTTCTACAGATGACATATGTTTATATATTTACAATACTTTTTTGTGTTTGTTTTGTTTGTGCAGTCTCTGATCCTGAATGTTTCTGATGACGATCTGTGTCTACATATTTGCAATTAAACGTACATAGTTAAAATTGCTTTAATTCAGTATGAGGCTGAGGTCAAAGGTCACAAACAAGACTTTTCTTATCTGCTTTCCCAGGCTGGCTACTCTGGATTATTTGGCAAATCAGAAAATACGTGGGATTATAAAAAGATCTGAATCAACCTCGTAGTTAACATTATGTGTGTGTGTGTGTGTGTGTGTGTCCTCAGTGAAGTGTATCAGTCTCTGCAGTAGCTTCCAGCTGCAGCAGTCAGTTCAGTTTCTGTTCAGTCTGACTGAGGGAGGTTTTTGTACGACGCTTTTTCACTGTGTGAACACATGCTGACTGTTGATATAGTGAAAACTCTGACAGTAGTAAACTGCTGCATCTTCAGTCTGGACTCCACTGATGGTCAGAGTGAAGTCAGAGTTTGATCCACTGCCTGTAAAACGACCTGGAATCCCTGATGCTCGACTGCTAGCAGTGTAAATGAGGAGTTTGGGAGTTTCTCCATCTCTCTGTTGGTACCAGGATAACTGGTGGTAGTTGTTCCAAATGTCAACATTCTGACTGGTCCTACATCTGATGGAGACGGAGCCTCCCAGAGCAGAGCTCACTGCTCCAGGCTGAGTCACTGTGACCTGGCCTCTGGACTCTGAGGATACAGAGACAAAAACATAAAGCAGCGTCATGGTTTTGTGGGCTTCATTTCAGAGGGACGGATGTTCATAGAGGAGAGGAGTTTGATTCTCTGGACTTTACCTGTGAAGCAGCAGCAGAGGAGAGTCCAGATGAGGACGCAGATCAAAGTCATGTTTTTGATGAGGAGGATTTCTGTGGCTTCTGTTGTCATGAAGGACAGCTGTCAGTCATCCAGTGTTCAACTCTCAGGACTATAAACTCTCCCAGAGCACTGGAGCATGGTGCTGCTGATGCAAAGTGGCTCTCTATGGAAATGCTCTGACTGACTCCAGTCAGTTTTGAATGAATGAATGAATGAATGAATAAATCTTTATTGTCAACCGAGATGGACTTCTTTGGCTCACCAAGACATACAGTTGAAATAAACATTTAAACAACATCAAAGGAGATTAACGATAAAAAAGAAAGAAGACAATATAAAATATCATAAAAATAAATGTACTTTAAATACATCAGGGTAATCCATTTGCTATAGTTACTTGGTTTGATTCAGGATACCAATAGCATTTGGGACAAAAGATTTCCTAAAAGTACTCTTTGCAAGAGGCACCCTGAAGCGCCTCCCAGACTTCAGAAGCTCAAACTGGCTAGAAAGAGGGTGAGAGCTGTCTGTTGTGAATTTTCTACCGTTCTTTCTCATTCTGTCAGATTATATTTCATTAAGATGTTTTTGAGGATGTCCTACTATTTTACTAGCCTTTAACTCTATCCTGTTGAGCTTGTTCTTACGCTTACAGTTTAAATGACCAAACCAAGCAGAGAGATGAAAGGTTAAAGCACTTTCAATGTGTGTGATGTATACTAGTTCAATAATCTCAGCACTAACACCCAGGCAGTTCAGTCTTCTGAGGAGATTAAGTCGTGAACATTTCTGAAAAAGATAATCTGTATTATCTATAAAGTTCAGATGTTTGTCAAGAACTGTGCCTAAATTCTTAAAAGTGCCCACAGTTTCAACTGCTTGACCATTAAGTGCAACAGGCTCTGTTTGTATGTCTGCTTGTTTGCAAAAGATAAGCTTGTTTGTCTTTGCCACATTGATTTCTAGCTCGCTATCTTTGCACCATGCTTCAAGGGCCTTTACATGTGCTAAATAAGAGGCCTAATCAGTAGGGGCCAGTTTTTTGTAAGAGTCCTACTAAGGCCATATCATCTGCATATTTTATCAGCTTAAAGGAACTATTATTTATGGAAAATTCATTTGTGAATAGAGAAAAAAGCACAGGGGAAAGAACGCTGCCTTGTGGGCAGCCTGTACTGATAGTATGCACTCCTGATAAAAAGCCATTTACACATACCCTCTGAGGGCGACAGGAAAGAAAGTCTCTGATGCAGAGAACCAAGGCCTTGTCCATCTTAATATTGGCTTGTCTTTGCAGAAGAATGTGTAGCTTCATAGAATTAAATACTGCTCTAAAGTCTATAAATAGAACTCTAGCTAGCCCTTCAGGGAGTGCAAGCTGTTTTGAAATAGAATCTAACAGGACTAATCATCTGTCCCCTGTTCACTATAAGCGAACTGCAGCGGATCTAACATGGTGGTTATTTGTGAAGTTAGGAGATCTACCAGAACTCCCTCCATTGTTTTACACAATAATGAGGTGATGCTATAGCTCTGAAATCTTCAGGCCTATATGCACCAGGCTTTTTAGGTATCGGCCTTATTTAAGACGAGGGAACACCTGCAACCAGAAGGAAGTTAAAAAGCCTTGAAAAGACACCTTGTAATTGTGCTCACAATCTTTAAGTAAGCAGGCTTTCAGGCCATCTGGGCCAGTGGCCTTATTTGGTTTCAGTTTATTAAGGCTTTTGACAACAGCATCTTCTGTAATAAATATCGGTGCGCCTATAGGAAGATTTTTACAGATGTCATCACATTCACCCTCATCATCCACAGCATCAAACCTACAGAAGAACATATTCATTTCATCTGCAAGACTTTGACTGCAAACTACAGTACTGTCACCCTTATTGCAACTTTTTCCCATTAAGGTGTTTAAGCCCTCCCAGGCCTGTTTTATATTCCCACTGAAGAATTTACTCTCTATTTTGTTTTTAATATTCATTTTTTTCCTTAACGATCCCCCTTTAGTTGTTTCCTTTTTCCTGCACTAGTTCCATGTTGGCTGAACAAAAGGCAATCTTTCTTTCATTAAGGGAGGTTTTAAGTTTTTTGGAAACCCAGGGTTTATTATTTGGGAAAACTGTGATAGTCTTTGTTTCAGTTACACAATCCTCACAGAACTTAATATATGATGTTATAGTGTCCGTGAGTTCGTTCCCATCCTGACATGATTCAAAGAAGGTATCCCAATTTGTGTTGTCAAAACAGTCTCTGAGTTGATCTTTGTTTGCTTCAGACCACATCTGTATCTGCTTGATAATTGGTTTTGACCTTTTGAGCATGTCTTTATGTTTAGGCAGGAGATGAATTATAATGTGATCGGATTTTCCTAGAGGTGGTCTACACACTGCTTTATATGCCTCAGAGATATTTCCGTAGCAGCGGTAGAATGATAGTAATTCGACCAAACTGAAAGGTAGAAAGGTTGAAAGGATACAGTCAGTGTTTCATAATCCGGTGTGCACACCTGCTCCCGAACACAATATTGTGTAGCCCAACGATTGTCGACAAACAAACACAACCCCCCTCCGATTGAGTTGCGTGAGCTACACTCATTTCTGTCTGCTCTTATAGTAGTATATCCAGTCAGAGTTGGAGTGTCATGATAGTTTTTAAGCCATGATTCCGTCAAACACACAAGGTTTGTTGCTTACCGATCGAACGTTGGTCAGAGTGATTACAGGCAAAGGGAATCTATTGCCGCGTCTCCAGAGTCAGAGCCTCACACCTCCCCTTGAGCCTCACTTTTTCTTTGCTTTCTTCTTCCCTTCTGGCCATTCAGCAGGCCATCGGATTTCCATGCAATCAACAGGAAGAGCTGGTGGAGCTACACCGATTGCTCAAAGGGAGAGCAGGTGCTCACGAGTGTAAATGAGGTCTTGACGGCCTGATAAACAATCCCCAGTTCCAAATGCTGATAGGCGAAGTAGTATCCATAGCAAAGCGATTTTCATGACGAAAAGTTTCATAGATAAATGCTATTAAATACTATTTTAGCAGGTAAAAACATTTAAAAACACAGACAAACAAACGGTGAGCACAGGGTCGATAGCAGGCCGTGCCCCCGGAAAAAAATATTATACCATACTTTAAAATGGTACAGAAAAAATATTATGATCATAACAAATCAACTTTGCCAGTATAAATCATCTTTTCAGCACCATTGTTACTGCTCCATAACAATTTGAGAGACAGTAACTGCTTCTGTTTTATTCTAATAGAGTTAATGCACATCTCTGCCATCTAATGTTGTGTCAGTATCAGAACAGATCAGATAGGGGTCACACAGATCTGTCAATCTCCTTGCATGTTCTCCCCGTGTCTGCATGGGTTCTCTCCAGGTGCTCCGGCTTCCTCCCACCATCCAAAGACATGCAGGCTTGGTAAATTGGTGACCCTAAGTCGTCCTTAGGTGTGAGCGTGGGTGGTTGTTCATCTTTGTGTGGCCCTGTGATGGACTGCCGACCTGTCCAGGGTGTACCCCGCTCAATGTCAGCTGGGATAGGCTCCAGCCCCCACCTGATCCATGATAAGCGGTTGACGATGGATGGACTCTTCTGTTTGTTCCTTAATGTTTCATTCAATTCTCGATTTGCTGTCATCAATTGAGTTATTCTTAAATGTTTTTATATTTACACATGTGACATTGGAACAAATTTGAAAAGTTGAACTAATATTCAATGGAAGATTCCAAGGGACATTTAAAGACCACTGTTTCTTGTTTATATCTGTGTCATTCTATGCTACACACGTTGATTTTGTTCAGTACGACGTTGCTGGAGCACAAAGTCCAATATCACGGTTGCGGAATGTAAAATTTACTGTAGTTTCCTCCATTATAAAGTTGTTGTTTGCCACAGTAATAAGGATTTGTACATTCTTCTAGTGTTAGCTCCTGTCTCCAGAGACAATAGAACCAAAGTTGTATTCCCCAACATAGTTCTGTGACTGACAGCAGTAAGTGGAGAGAGTTTGTGCTGAGATTGTATTTTTGATTCCAAGGTCAAGAAAGAACTTTAAATGTTAATGTATTTGTTGAATTTTTTTGTTGCATGTAACAAAATGCTTTGTATTCAGTTATAGTTATATGTAGATGTAGTCATATGACATATGTAATTCATGTTTTTTTTACAATTCCAATTGATATTTAGCTGTTCTTTAAACAACGTTTTTAGATTTCAATTAATATTTTGTGAGTTGAGGGAGATTTGTTTGGACCATTTTTTATCATGAAAGTATCTGATGCTGATCTGTCTTCATATTTCCTTTAAACTGGATATAGAACAAATTTTCATTAAATGGACTGGAAATGTCATTATTGTTTAAGCTATTGTGCTTGGGCATGACCTTTGACCTCTATCTCATTCTGGCTCGCAAATATTTCATCTTGCACTATGTTGTGTGTGTGTGTGTGTGAATTTTTTCTGATGCGGATCTTTGTCTTCATATTTTTGTTTGATTTCTGTGGTTCAGTATGAAGCTGAGGTCAAAGGTCATACCCAAAGTGTTTTGTAATTAACTGTCCCAGACTGGATCTTTTTAATTTATTGGAAAAGAGATACAAACATGGGATTATAATAGGATATAGTTGGATGGTGAGAAGCTGTGATGGAGAAAGTACTTTTATTTCAACTACGTCATTTTTTGTAAAATAACTTGTTTTTTTACATTTTTGTTGGTGGTTGAACAATTATGGTGAGATTGTGTCTGTACAGTGTGTGTGTGTGTGTGTGTGTGTGTGTGTGTGTGTGTCCTCAGTGAAGTGTATCAGTCTCTGCAGTAGCTTCCAGCTGCAGCAGTCAGTTCAGTTTCTGTTCAGTCTGACTGAGGGAGGTTTTTGTACGACGCTTTTTCACTGTGTGAACACATTCTGGCTGTTGATCCAGTGATAACTCTGACAGTAGTAAACTGCTGCATCTTCAGTCTGGACTCCACTGATGGTCAGAGTGAAGTCAGAGTTTGATCCACTGCCTGTAAAATGACCTGGAATCCCTGATAGTAGCTGATTAGCATACTTAATAAGCAGTTTAGGAGTTTCTCCATCTCTCTGTTGGTACCAGTGTAAATAGTGGTAGTTGCTCGAAACATAAACATCCTGACTGGTCCTACATGTGATGGAGACGGAGCCTCCCAGAGCAGAGCTCACTGCTCCAGGCTGAGTCACTGTGACCTGGCCTCTGGACTCTGAGGATACAGAGACAAAAAACATAAAGCAGCGTCATGGTTTTGTGGGCTTCATTTCAGAGGGACGGATGTTCATAGAGGAGAGGAGTTTGATTCTCTGGACTTTACCTGTGAAGCAGCAGCAGAGGAGAGTCCAGATGAGGACGCAGATCAAAGTCATGTTTTTGATGAGGAGGATTTCTGTGGCTTCTGTTGTCATGAAGGACAGCTGTCAGTCATCCAGTGTTCAACTCTCAGGACTATAAACTCTCCCAGAGCACTGGAGCATGGTGCTGCTGATGCAAAGTGGCTCTCTATGGAAATTACTTGGTTTGTCTTCTTAAAAATAATGCTATAGAAAGTATTATATCCTCATAACATCTAGTTCTGCCAGCACAAATAATCTCTTCAGCAGCCATATTACTGCTCTGCATAACAATATGATAGACAACAACTCGACTGCTTCTGTTTTTTCTAATGGAGTTAATGCAGTATCATTACCAGAACAGATAACAGGTAGAGGTTACAAAGAACTGTCAATCACCTGCTGTGCTGTAGAGACACACTGATACTGATATGTAACCGAAGCTTTACAAAGTTTGACGTTATGCATTTCACATTCATTTTGCTATCAGAGGTTTATATTTATTGTTTGCTTTTCTGTATGTTTCTTAATGTTTCATTCAACACTTATTTTGCTGTCAGCATTTGAGGTTTTCATAAAGTATTTTAACACATGTGGCATTAAAAGGAGTTTAAAAAGTTGAATAATGTTATTTTCTTGCTGAAATCCCATATCTAACATTTATAAAAATACTATAAACTTGTTATTACAAACATTGAAACAAACATTGAAACAAGAAATCCTAAAAATGCTCAGAGGAATTAGAATTAGAAAATCTACATTTCAGTGAAAGCTGTGACTGAAAGCTCCACCACAGTTCGTGGAAAGACTTTGTGTAGAGATTGTTTTTCTCATTCAAAGGTCAAAAAAGACTTTTACCCTCAATGTATTTGTTGAGGTTTTTTGTTGCACGTAAGAAAAAATGTCTTTCATGCTTTCAATTCTGTTACAGTAATATATATTGTTACGACCCCTCCTTTTCTGCCTGCTGTTACTTCATTGGTTGCTTCCTGCAGGAGCTGACAGTTTGGGAGGGCTCGTTCAGTAATGGGCTGACAACTGTGCAGGCCTCAGCCTAGGCTACATAAATCCCCCTGTCTCATTGTCTCTCTCTCCTGGGCTCCACATCTCCTGGTTTGGGTTTGTTTCCTGAGTTTCCGTCAACCTTTGTTCATACATTTTCACTCATCCGTGCACTCCATTCACCACTGATGCCACTGATAATCACATTTTCTCTGTTGTAAATAGTTATGTTGTTTATAGTTTATTTAATAAAACGTTCTATTTTGGCACTTTAACCTGCTTGGTCTCTCCCTTATTGTCACATTCAATGAGCCGGGATGTGACAATATGTAGATTTAGTTGAAGCTTGTAGGTTAGAAATGTATGTTTATTATTCAAGTTGAAATGTTTATGTATTTGAAATGTTTTTTGTGAGTTGAGGGAGTTTTGTTTGGACCATCTGTTACCATGAAGGTGTCTGATGCTGATCTGTTTCTTCATATTTCCTTCAAACAGGATATAGTGAGGATATAGCTGTGAGTAAGAATGAGGTAGAGGTCAAAGGGCGTGACCAGGCCCATTAGCCGTGAAAGCAAGAACGGTGAGGTTTTCAGTCTCTTTTCATGATGTGAATGTGTAGGTTTTTCTGTGTGTGTGTGTGTCCTCAGTGAAGTGTATCAGTCTCTGCAGTAGCTTCCAGCTGCAGCAGTCAGTTCAGTTTCTGTTCAGTCTGACTGAGGGAGGTTTTTGTACAACGCTTTTTCACTGTGTGAACACAAGCTGACTGCTGATCCAATGTTCACTCTGACAGTAGTAAACTGCTGTATCTTCAGTCTGGACTCCACTGATGGTCAGAGTGAAGTCAGAGTTTGATCCACTGCCTGTAAAACGACCTGGAATCCCTGATACTCGAGTGCTAGCACGATAAATGAGGAGTTTATGAGATTCTCCAGCTCTCTGTTGGTACCAGGCTAAATAGTGGTTGTTGCTATAAACATGAACATCCTGACTGGTCCTACATCTGATGGAGACAGAGCCTCCCAGAGCAGAGCTGACTGCTCCAGGCTGAGTCACTGTGACCTGGCCTCTGGACTCTGAGGATACAGAGACAAAAACATAAAGCAGCGTCATGGTTTTGTGGGCTTCATTTCAGAGGGACGGATGTTCATAGAGGAGAGGAGTTTGATTCTCTGGACTTTACCTGTGAAGCAGCAGCAGAGGAGAGTCCAGATGAGGACGCAGATCAAAGTCATGTTTTTGATGAGGAGGATTTCTGTGGCTTCTGTTGTCATGAAGGACAGCTGTCAGTCATCCAGTGTTCAACTCTCAGGACTATAAACTCTCCCAGAGCACTGGAGCATGGTGCTGCTGATGCAAAGTGGCTCTCTATGGAAATGCTCTGACTGACTCCAACAGGAACTTGATTTTGCTATGGTACAGACAATATATCTTCATAACAAACCTACTTCTGCCAGTAAAATAATCTTTTCGGCACCATTGTTACATGACAGCTTCTGGTTTTCTAATTAAGTTAATGCTCATCTTTACCATCTCATATTGTGTCAGTAATAAAAGAGACAACAAGTACAGGTCACACAGAAAAGTCAATCACCTGCTGTGCTGTGGAGAAACCTTGATACTACAGTTTTTTTTTCAGTTGCTAAGATGCAATGGTCAAAACTGATGCCACTTTTTCAGAGGCTGTCAGGAATTTTGGGCCCCATGACAAAAAAAATCAAATTGGACCCCTCTGCACAGCTGTTGTCACCACTTCTCTAGGACTCAACTGTCCCATCAAAAGCTTTACATAACTCTAAGTAATAGCTTGCAATTGACTGCCATCTTGTAATATTAGTATTAACACAAGAAAATGCAGTTCACTATTTGCTTCTCAAATAAATTGCCCTTCATGATGGGAATAATAAAGTCTGTATCTATACGTCATTAACGGCCATAATTCAGTCTAAATGAACGTATCAAACTGAATTATTTCAATATAGTCTGTACCTTACATGCAGGCTGAGGTAAGCTGCTGACCAGCATCCAGTACAGACATGTTTATTATTTTATTTATTTCATAATGATCATTATGTGAGAAAATAGTTTGTGTTTGATATTCTCTTATTAAGAAATATTTCATTGTCTTTTTTGTTCTGGCAAAAAGAGCAAGAGAGACAGAGAAATCTCCACAGCCTCCCTGGAATGATGCTAACTCATTAACACAGTGCTGCTCACCTTCTTCACTGGGACAGGGAGGCTACAGTTCTGGGCAGACTGGGCTGCTGTTGACTCTTCTGTTGTTAGTCTGCTAAAAGGGGCAGGGACAATGATTTAATATGAGTATCTTGCTAAACATTTCCCTGCACTTATTAAATGTTGATGAAATGTAAGCTAACACTAGTCTGTAGCTAGCTAGCTGATTTCACTGTGGACATTAAAGGCTAACACCACTCACAGACTAAAGGCTGCCCACCTTTCTTGGTGAAAAACTGGGTTACAGACTGACAGCCTGTCTTTTGTCTTTCCTCTCTCTCTTTCACTGTGTTTCCGGCAAATCTACTAACTGCAACTAAACACCGTCACTGATATGTGTGCTGAGGAAGAACCAAACCATTTCATGCAGATAGGGGGGGGTGGTCGGTCAATATCGAGGTTTACTTTGCAGTCAATGGGGATTTTTAACTTTTACTGCTAAAAACGAGTAAAAACAAAGAGATCATTCGTTTTATTATCATATTTGACATATATTTATACTACTATAATTTGATATTTATAATTATTTTTTGGGGCCCCTGTCAGTCAGGGGCCCCAAAACTGTGAATCATTTTTCATTGCTTTCACACAAAATGCATTCAATGACTACTTTCTCCAAAATCAATGAACTCTTTTCCCATTACTACCTCACCACCTGCAAAACTCTATATATTTGCAGAACATTTTTCAAATGCTAACACACTGTCCAAAACTGTTAAAAGCATGTTCAAAAAATGCTTGCAAATTTCCTGTATTTTTGCTGTAGCTGGACAAATATATATAGAAAATCTTTATTTTATCTTTATGTTTTAGAGAAATGTGTGTAATGTTTTGAATGTGGTTTTACTGTAAATCTGCAAGCTGAGTGTAAAGCAAGAAATATGCTTATATTTTAGCAGAATTGGTTAAAGGGGATGGTACATCCATTACAGACTGTGGTCATTGGGTCTCAGGTACCAGTGTTAACTATGTAAACAACTGAAAAGTGTATTGCAACACTGAAATGTCAAGAACTTCTTTTTTTTCACAAGTAAATTACTGAATGTGTTTCTGATTCATTCTTGTCAATAAAGTGAAAATATGTTACAGGTTTCTTCCATTTTTTCTCAGTTGCTTTGGTAAATTTGCAAAACTATTCGTATTGGTAAACTATGGCTAAACTTTTGATGACAATGATTGAAAATGCACAAGGCTGTACTTTTTCTGCATGGCGTAGATCCATTTCAACAGTACAGAGTTACAGAAAACATTGCAAGGGATTGGACAGGATTCACAGTTACACTTTTGTAGGAAAATGCAGATTATGACGTGTTCAACCATTTTGCAAGTAGTGACTTACGCAATGAACTTATGACTAGATGTTTTGGGGGTAAAACTTCTTAACAAAGAACCAGTATACTGTAATACATTGTGATCAACATGACATACAGTAAGAAATTGATAATGTAGGAAACAGCAGACCAATGTACATAATAATTTGCATAAATATGTCAAAGCATGTGCAATTTGCAATTTCTCAAAAGACTGAGAAATTGCTTTACATATGATGTGCACAAGTGACTCGATGATGTGGAGGCTGAACAAGTAAAATTTCAATTCTGATCTGAGAAATGTACCAAAGTGACTGAAAACAACTGTATTCTATAATGAAATACTGATTTATATGAAAATATCAGTCCCATTTCAAAGATACAAGTTCAACAAATGTAAGTAATTGTTACGTCCCGTGAGGTCCTGTTCTGGGATTGTTTTGTTTTTTTTTGTCTTCTGGGTGTTCTTTCTCTCTCTCTTTCTCGCTCTCCCTCCAGGTGCCCTGACACATAAGGAGCCCTCGAGGTTGGTGAGGTGTGAAGAAGTGAGGAGAGTCTGTGCTGAGAACTACTGTGTTGAAGAACCTTAAGAGAATTGTGTTGCTGGGTGCACTGAGCAGCAGTCTGGAGTGTCGGTGTCGTGTCGCCTCCAGGTGCTGTGCTGTATCGGCAATGTGAAGCCGTGTCGGGGAAGCTAAGAACGTCTCGGGTTACGTAGGTAACCCTTGTTCCCCGAGAAAGGGGAACGAGACACTGCGTCGGTGACGACACTATGGGAACGCCTTTAGGCGTGGCAGGGCTGAATGCTAATGAAAACTACTCCAATCCTATTGGCTTAAATGAGAACGGTAGCATGTGACGGCGTGAATCAGTAGGGCGATATAAGCACGCCGGCACATAGGTACGCTTAGCTCTTACTATGAAGCAAGGCACTCCAGGCGGGAGAGGTAGGGTGAACCGACGCAGTGTCTCGCTCCCCTTCGGGGAACAAGGGTTACCTACGTAACCCGAGACGCTCCCTTCGAGGGGAACTCGAACCGCGCCGGTGACGACACTATGGGAACGAGATACCCACTATGCCGCGTCGAACCCCCCGCCTGCCCTAGCGCGCAGGCAACCAGTGGGCACGACCTAGAGCGAGAGCGCACGGGTGCCGGGTGCGGAGGGAAGGTCCAGACTATAGAAACGCATGAAGGTGTGAGGAGTGGCCCAGCCAGCTGCATCACAGACCTCCTGCAGAGATGCTCCAGAGAGGAGAGCCGTGGAGGCTGCCATGCCTCTCGTGGAGTGAGCCCTACAGCCATAGGTGAAGGCAAACTGCGCACCTGATAAGCCAGGGAGATAGTCTGAACGATCCAATTGCTGATCGTGATGTTTAGAAGCCGGGAGCCCAGCCTTGGGGACCCGAAACATACCAGCAATTGGTCTGCCTTCCTCCATTGAGAGGACCTCTGAGTATACTGCACTCAGTGCTCTGACGGGCAGAGCAAATGCAGCTCTCATCTTCTGCCGTCACATGAGGTGGAGGATGGAATGCCTGCAGTACCATCGGGACCCATCACGCTGGACTGCACCTTAGGAATGTATCCTGGAAAAGTGTGCAGGATGGCTCTCCTATTCCCTGGGGCAAACTCCAGGCACTGTGGAGCAGTTGACAAAGCCTGGAGGTCCCCACCCTCCTCAGAGAAGTGATAGCGAGGAGAAAAGCCATCTTCAGGGTCAAGTACTTGGCCTCAGCCGACTCAAGGGCTCGAAGGGGCCTCAGCCAAAGCTTCGAGCACCACTGCCAGGTCCCAGGTGGGAACTCTGGGCGAAGTCACAGGTCTCATCCTCCGGGTCCCACGGAGGAATCGTGACGACTATTGGAAGCCTCCCCAAAGACCCATCCCTACAAAGGGTGTGGAAAGCTGAAATAGCTGCCACATACACCTTGAGGGTGGATGGGGAAAGGCCTGCAGAGAAGCGGTCTTGCAAAACTCCAGCACCTGAACCACCGGCAGGTAACTGGGTCCAGCATGCTTCTCTGCACCATGTAGAGAAAACATTCCATTTGATGCCGCATATCCTCCTGTGTGGATGGGGCCCTGGAGCTAAGGAGTGTCTCGACTGCTCCTGTTGTTAGGCCCGCCTCTAGGTACTGCGCCCTCAAGGGCCAGACCCACAGCCGCCACAGGGCGGGGCAAGGGTGAAGAACCCGCCCCTTTCCTGGGACAGCAGGTCTCTCCTCAGAGGGACCTGCCATGGCGGACCTTCCAGGAGATCCAGCAGGTCTGAGAACCACACCCGGTCGGCCAAAACGGCGCTACTAGTAGTAGCCGAATACAGTCTTGACGGACCCTCTCCAGGATCCCCGGAGCAAAGCGACTGGGGAAAGCTGCACAGACGTAGCCTCGCCACGAAGTGCACCATGGCGCCCAGCCCTAGTGGGGCCGGAGGTGTCAGGGAAACCATAGAGGACAGTGCGTAGTCTCTTGAGACGCAAACAAGTCCACGCCTATGGGCCCGAACCTCACGCGACAATGACTCCACCACCTCGGGTGGAGTCTCCATTCCCCGGCCTCGCCCCTGCCTCGACAGTGAGTCTGCTCCCTGATTCTGAAGTCCCGGAATGAACATTGCTCTGATGGACAGTAGCTTCCGCCGGGACCACAGGAGGATCTGGTGCGCCAGTCTGCAAAGAGGGCGCAAGCAGACCCCTGGTGATTCAGATAGGCCACCACTGCCGTGTTGTCGGACCTGACAAGAACGTGGTGACCCCGGAGTTCGGGCAGGAAGCTCCTCAGAGCCCGAACACTGCCAGCATCTCGAGGCAATTGATGTGCCATGATCGAATGATGCTCCTGCCAGAGCCCCTGCGCCGAAGCGGTCTCCCATGACCGCCTCCACCCAGTGAGGGAAGCGCCTGTCGAAACGATTACACGGCTGACAAGATGCCCCTAACTTGGGTCCCTGGGACAAGAACCAAGGCTTTTTCCACTCTGATAGGGCACGAAGACATTTGTGCGTGACCCGTATCAGGCGGAACGGATTTCCTCGGGAGAATCCCTTGGTCTTCAGCCACCACTGTAGGGCCCTCATGTGCAGTAGACCAGAAGGTATTACGCTGGAAGCTGCTGCCATGAGGCCCAATATCCTCCGGAAGTGTTTTTCTGTGATGGCGTGGCCCAACTTCACTCTCTTTACTGTGGTCAAGATGGACTGGATACGTGCTGGAGACAGCTGTGCCTGCATCGCTCCTGAGTCCCACATCACCCCTACGTAACGTAGTTCTCTGGGTGGGCACCAACACACTTTTCTTCACGCTGAGCCTCAGCCCCAAACGCTGAAGATGAGCGAGAACGACATCTCGATGTCGAACCGCCAGCTCTCTGGATTGTGCCAGAATTAGCCAGTCGTCGATGTAATTGAGAACTCGGATGCCCTGGAGCCTGAGAGGGGTCAGAGCTGCATCCATGCACTTGGTGAAGGTGCGAGGGGAGAGTGCTAGGCCGAAGGGAAGGACCCTGTATTGGTATGCCACGCCCAAGGCAAACCGTAGAAACTTCCTGTGGGATGGACGGATGGGGATATGGAAGTACGCATCTTTGAGATCTATGGTGACAAACCAGTCCTCGGACCGGATGTGACTCCACGATGGCGGGATGGTAAGCATCTTGAACCTGTATCTCCTCAGAGACCGGTTCAGAACCCGCAGATCCAGGATCGGGCGCAGGCCTCCGGCCCTTTTGGGAACGATGAAGTACCGCTGTAAAACCCGACTCGCTTCCCAGCTGGGGACGATCTCCACCGCCTCTTCTCCAGCAGCTGCATGCACTTCCTGTCCCAGCACCGGCGCTGCTCGGTCGCATCTTGGTCTGGACCACCCCGCTGGCTGGGGACGAACCCGAACTGCAGTCTGTATCCCTCGATGACGGTGCGCAGGGACCCAGGGGATACTTCTGCCAAGTTCCGCCAGGTCTCTGCGAACTCCGCCAGCGGGACCAACCCCTCGGGGTTGGTGTCCGGTGCTTTGTGCTGGACTCGGGCGGTCTCCTGAAGCAAGCTGGCAGGTAAAGACCCCCAATAGCCCACATTTTGGAAGCCGAACCTCTGGTTGACTGCCGCCCCTCGGGGTCGGCAGGATGGTGGAGGTTCGGTGGTGGTGAGCGCGTCCCGAGCGCCTCGGCGGCGGGAAAACTGCGCTGCTAGCCACTCTGGAGGGGACCTCAGTCGGCCTCCGGGGCTGGACCACCAAGTCAGGACCTCTTCGTCTGGCTCCTCCTCGACTGGATGACGGTTCTCAAATCCTGTCTGTCGGGGGGGGGAGCGCGGGCGCGACGTCTCCTGTCCCAAGCTGGTTCAGGGGGAGCACAAGAAGCCACACTCTGTTTTTGGTCCTGGCGGTGTGTGCTGGTGGATGGTTGGGACACAGCTGGTCTGCCAGAACGGGGCCCAGCCCGGCGGGGGAAGTACCGTCTGAAGGCCTCATCCTGAGTCTTCACGTGCCGGAACCTGTCCAATACGGAGTTGACCGTGTCTCCAAACAGCCCAGTGGTGGAGACCGGAGCATCAAGGAGAAACCTGCGGTCCTTCTCCCTGATATCCGACAGGTTCAGCCAGAGGTGCCTCTCTGTGGCCACCAGGGCGACATGGACCTGCCCACCGCGACGAGCCGCCTCTTTTGTGACCCTGAGTGACAGGTCTGTGGCTCTCGCGTAGCTCCATCATCTCTTCCTGTGTAGGAGCCCCCTCTGAGCCATGTCTTGGAGCAGGTCCGCCTGGTACGCCTGCAAAATCCCCATGGTGTGCAGACTCGCGACCGGCTTGTCCTGCTGCCATAAATGCTTTGCCGACTAGTGCTGATGTGACACGGCATGGTCTAGTCGGCAGCGCTGGTTGGTGGAGGGATGAAGCCAGCCGAGGGGAGAGATAACTCGCCAGATCTTCCTCCACTCGCGGCACACTCCCGTATCCTTGGCCCTTAATCCCCGCCACGTTGCTGTACTCCAGCAGCTGGGGAGTAGACAGCCTGGCCGAAAGGGCTTGTCCCAAGACTTACACAACTCATTGTGTAAGTCAGGAAAGAATGGTAGGCCGGCGGTGGTGGCTGCCTGGCTCCTGAGGAAGCGCATCATCCAGCCTGCTGCTGGTGTCGGGCTTCTGCATGGCTGGTGGCCAATCCAGGCTAAGTTTAGCCACAACCCGCGTCATCACGCTCCAGCAGCTCATCACAATCCGGCGCTGGCGCCCTCTGATGACGCCGGCCCGACATCCGAAGTCCTCCTCCTCCTCGAGGGCGGCTAGCACATCTAGCTCCTCAGAGTCAGAGCGCACATGCCTCGCCGGGCGAGCCGCTCCGGCGGAAGAAGCCGAAAACCGGGCTCTCGAAAGGAACGAGGAGAGTCGGAGTCTGCAGATGAAGGCAGAGAAAGGGCCTCAGCCGTCTCAAGATCCTCCAGCAGGTCCTGCTGCGATCCCCATGACCGGCTGTCGGTTTGCCTCAGCAACCGCAGGGCCTGAGCCACGGGAGAGCGTATCCTGCCGCCCTCTGTGAAGAGTGCTAGCGCGGGACCTCAGTACCCGCGATCGGTAAAGCCTCGCAATGGCCACAGCCAGCCCCTCGAGAGCTGCTGTGGCGCGCGGCAGACCCAAACAAGCAACACACAGTTCGTGGGAATCTCCTACCGTGAGAAACCGTGGGCAGGGAGGAACACATCTGCGGAACTGGCTCATCTCAGAGGACGTACTCGCGACTTCCAGGTAGGTAATCCTTAGCCATTCTTCTTTGCTGGAGCTTTCCACTAACAACAATAGCCAAGTGCCTGCTGAATAGAAAAGCTAACGCACCTATGTGCCGGCGTGCTTATATAATGCCACGGTTACGCCGTCACATGCTACCGTTCTCATTTAAGCCAATAGGATTGGAGTAGTTTTCATTCGCATTCAGCCCTGCCACGCCTAAAGGCGTTCCCATAGTGTCGTCACCGACGCAGTTCGAGTTCCCCTCGAAGGGGAACTGAGTATAATACTAATCGTGTCTTTTTCTTTTGTTTTACAGATGCTCCCTTATATTTGTTGTGGTCGTTGAATTCCCCTTTAATCGTCTCCAGTGGAGATCGTTTTACTTTTGGCCTTTTACTTAAAATAAATTTCCGTTAAACGTAAATCTGTGTGTCTGCTGCTTGATTTTCCACCCCTGAAACACATTACAGTTTTTCACAATTGCTAAGACACATTTCTTGAAACCTCCACCCATATTCTCAAAACTTTAAACACAAACCCCAGTCTTTAAACTACATTCACAAAACCCCTGACTCTTCTGGCAAAATCAAACACTTGCCTCAAAACCATGTGACCTGTGTTCAAAATCAAACAATGCATTCAAAACATTAACACAGCCAGTCAATAGGTAAAACATTACAAGCATTCTTTAGACACTACATTAAAACATTTAAAACACATCATGTACAGGGCATGTAGTTACAGAAAATGTTTCATTTTTTTACGTGAGAAAACACATCTCCCAATTCAGTTTTTTTTACAATCGCTAACATTTTTTCCCCATTATTTCTCAGTACTGAGTTTACTTTTTCAAAACTCTCCACACTTTTGTTTGTACCAACATGCAGCTTGCACAACAGTTACAGTAATTTCACACCCAAAATGCACCAAAACTACCAAAACACTGCATAGTTGTGTCAATAAAGTTCCCATTATGTAATACAGTAAGAATGGTAACAGTATACAACAGGAAGCTATCGGGTTGCAACAGGAAAACAGGAAAAGCTTCACTGTGCTTTATCCTTGCCATCAAGTAATTCTAAATAAACTACAGTAAATGAAAATTGCAACGGAAACAAAAGTCAGCACTGTAAATGCTTGCAGCACTCCATCAGAGGATATCGCTGCACACATAGTAACATTGGCACCCCTTTGGCCTGGGACACCCACTTACTAGCTCTTTTAGCAATCAAATTTCATTCTGTTTTAGCCAAGTCCACATAGATAAAAAAACATGGGGTTTGTGATGGGCTTCATGACTCTGAAAAAGAAATCCCCTGTGGGGGGTTAGTCATTGAGTCAGTCTCAGTTTGGTCCACATAGACTTCTGCTGTGCTCACAGTCTGAAGAGTTTTGAAAAAGTGAACTCATTATTGAAAAACTTGCTTGTTAGCAATTGTAAAAAATGGTAAAAAGTATAGTAATCACAACTAAGTACAGTGAATATAGTATACTGTAAGTACTGCAAGTAATACAGTATTGAATATCTGTATATTCAAGTAAGCCCAAAGAACAAAAAAAACTATAAAGGAAAAGCACATTACACTCAAAAATGTTGTGCAACTGCAAAATCAAAGTCAAAGTGTGACATTGCCACAACGCTGGCCGGGGACTTGACCACATATTGGTTTGATCACATCATTAGAAACAAGTGTGCAGAATTATGAGTTGCTGTGTGTAAAAGATGACAGTTGTGTTGTAGTTGTGTTTAACTTTTGCTGCATGTTTTTACCATTTTGCATCACAGTGCATCACAGTGCAAAATGTGTTTTAGTGAGTGAGAATGTGTTTAGAGTTTTGCAAAAAGTGTGGAGGAGATTTGCAAACAGTGTCTTAACTACCTGAACTTGTTTAAGGTTTTGCCTACAGAGTGACTGATTGGACAAATGGATTTAGGCCACTGAGCATTGGGTTCAGAGAATGGGGTTTAGTGTTTTAGCAATTGTGAAAAACTGTAATTGTTAGTCCCACATCCCCTGGATGCCACCGGGACGTAACAGTAATGCTTCTTGTTGTTAGTGTTTTGTAGGTCAGTGTGTTATTAGTGACAATGTCTGCTTTCTGAGTGAGAATTGTTTCCAGTGTTTTGGTTGAGTTTGGTTGAGCCTCAGGTTTATTTTGAGGCTTATAAGAAGTGTTTTGGGTGAGGTGAGATTAACTTGGCTAAGATGCATGTTGGTAATGCTGACTGTGTGAAGAGTTTTGAAAAAGGGGCTTCACTTTTGACCTTTCCATCTTAGCAACTGAAAAAAACTGTAATGCACATCTGTGCCATCTAATGTTGTGTCAGCACCAGAACAGATCACAGGTAGGGGTTACAGAGAACTATCAATCACCTGCTGTGCTGTGGAGACATACTGATACAGATGTGCAACAGCAGCTTTTAAAAAGTTGATGTTCTTCATATCACATTTATTTTCCTTTCACAGGTTGATATTCTTTGTTTGCTCTTCTGTTTTCATTCAGCTCTTGATTTGCTGTCATCAAGTGAGTTATTCTTATATGTTTTCATAGTAACACATGTGATGAAATGAGATTGAAAAGTTGAACGAATATTCTACAGAAGATTCCACGGGAAATTTAAAGACCGCTGTTTCTTGTTTATTGCTGTGATTCCATGCTACACATGTTGATTTGGAATTGTGCCTGTGTTTTATAATAAAATGTATCTCTGAACATTTTTTTTTTATCAGGCTGGGTTGAATCTAAAATTTATTCCTAAATCAATCCTTTTTTTGGTTTTGTTTATCTTGGAAGGAGTCAAACGATTCTGCAGACATTTAACAATCCAGTACAGTTGAAATGGTAACTTTTAAATTTGTGTAATTTCTGACTGTTTAACTCTAATCTTCTAACTCTAACTGCAAATGTTTTGGTGAGTTTGTTTGTGTCAAAGTCAGAGAGCCGTGTCTCTCTACAGTCAGAGGTTTTTGTACGGCAGCTCAATGAGTTTGTATCACTGTGGAACACGTTCGGTGGAGGAACCAGACTGGAGGTTAACTGTAAGTACATTTGACTCCTTTAATGACACAAATTCCATATTTGTTCAGTTTTGTTTTATAACAGTAGACATTACTGCAATATTTCAGCTGATTATTAGAATTTCATATCATTGTAGTGATTCTTGAATGTGTCACATCATGTCCAGACTAAAATCTTCTTCATTGAAAAAATTCTGTTTCACTGGAATTAAAATTTAAAACAGTTTTAAGATTTCATGTTTCCTACAAGGTTTTTTGCGTGAAAAAAAATTCAGCCCATGTAGTGGACAATCATTTTTCAAAGGTTTTCATATCTTTCTGAAGGATATTCACTTTTCATGGACATGACAAATTGTTTTTTAATACATTACTGTTGCTGTATTAGTAAGTTTAATTTTTTGATACATAACTCAGTAATCCAGTAGTAGTCAGCACATTTTGAATGAACAAATCAAACACACACCTTCGAGATCTTTTCTGTTTCATGGCAGAAATTTTAAAGTGAACAGAACATTAAAAAATACTCCTGAAATGTTTCATATTAGATGATGTATTTTTTTTACATTAACATCAAATATGTTTGTAGTTTCTTGATTAAACATGAATAAATCAGAGGAACAAAATGTCAGTTTAAACTTTTTACCTTTAGTACTGAAACCTGTCTGTTGTCATGGTTCAGCAGTGAAGCCTTTATGTTACCATGGTTACTGAGCTCAGAGAGAGAAGTAAAACTTACATCTCAACATCTGGCAATCTTCAACTTTCTCTTTTAATTTGCTATAAAGTTACTGTGCATTGTTGGGGTCTTTATAATTGATCAATAAAGCACAGACAAAAATAATCATCCAAATTCAGTTTCTCAAAAATCTCCTCTCTCTCTCTCTCTCTCTCTCTCTCTCTCTCTCTGCAGTGGGTCGAGTCGTCCCCACCCTGACGGTGCTGCCCCCCTCCAGTGAGGAGCTGCTGCAGGGGAAGGCCACGCTCATGTGCCTGGCCAACAAGGGCTTCCCCTCAGACTGGAGTCTGGCCTGGAAGGTGGACGGCAGCAGCAGCAGCTGGGAGGAGAGCAGGAGCCCCGGGGTGCTGGAGAAGGACGGCCGCTACAGCTGGAGCAGCACCCTGAGGCTCCCTGCAGACCAGTGGAGGAAGGTGGGCTCTGTGACCTGTGAGGCCACCCAGGGCTCCCAGGCTCCGCTCACAGAGACACTGAGGAGAGACCAGTGTTCCCAGTCCTGACCTGACTCACTGGGACTCTGCTACTGGTTTTACTCTGCTACTGCTCTCTGAACTCTGTAACTCTCTCTGTGTCTCTTTCTTTCCTTCAGTCTCTCTCTAATCACATGTTTCACGGATAAAGTTTGTTTACTTGATGTAATTTTGATTATTTCTACACAATAAAGACCAGTTCATCTAATTAGTTGTTTTCATTTCTGCAGTAGTGAAAGTAACAGTTGCTAGAGGTCGAGCCCCATGAACAAGGCTGAGTCCTCACTGCAGCAGCCTGGGTTTGAATCCCACCTGATCATCATAGTTTCAGTATCTGCAGTGAGATTCTAAAACACAAGCTCATTAAAAACTAAACTGTGTGACTTCAATTTGAATCATATGAATTTCAAAATACATTTAAATGACTTTATTAAATAATTATTATATAGAAATAAATATTCTATTTCAGATCTAAACAAATGAATATAAAATGTTGTTACATATTTTAACTTATATTAACTTATCCACTTTTTAACTCATCTACAGTAGACATATATCTATGTGTCAACAATAAATGACAAATGTAAACACACAGAGTCAGTGAGCTGTAGCTGTCCTCAACATATCATGGTGTTTCCCCCTCAGAGCTGAGAGTGTTGATCCACATTTACAAGTAGAGCTACTGAAAACTTGTCATTTTTAGTATCCTCTACATGTAATATGGTAATATGGGTTTTTAGACAATTATTAGTGACACTAATATCAATGTAGGTTTGACATCTTAAGGTGTCTGTAATATGGAAATTTCTTCAAGTAAAGTAGTGTTGGGTGTTTGAGGGGATGCTGAGGCCGAAGATCTCAGAGAGCTTCCTCGAGAAACTCCAACCAGAAAACATGGAAGTCATCATCAGTTACATTACTGTTTTTATGATCTTCTTCAGCAGATGATCTGCTGAAGAAGATCATGTGTTGTGATTGAAAGCTCCACAACAGTTAGTGGATGGATGTTGTGGTGAGTTTGTTTTCCAAGGTTAAGAATAAACATTTAGTCTCAGTGTGTTTGTGGAGTTTTGATTTGCATGTTAGAGAAAATGTGTTTGATATTGTGTATATATGGGATATAGTTATATCAAGAAGGTACTTATTTCTTTAGAATTATTATGATTTATGTTGATATTTAGCTTTTCTATAGATGACATATGTTTAGATATTTAAAATACTATTTTGTGTTTGTTTTGTTTGGTCAGTCTCTGATCCTGAATGTTTCTGATGACGATCTGTGTCTACATATTTGCAATTAAACGTACACAGTTGAAAGTGCTTTAATTCAGTATGAGGCTGAGGTCAAAGGTCATGAACAAGACTTTTCTTATCTGCTTTCCCAGGCTGGCTACTCTGGATTATTTGGCAAATCAGAAAAGACAGTGGGATTATAAAAAGATCTGAATGAACCTCGTAATTAACATTGTGTGTGTGTGTGTGTGTGTGTGTGTGTGTGTGTGTGTGTGTGTGTCCTCAGTGAAGTGTATCAGTCTCTGCAGTAGCTTCCAGCTGCAGCAGTCAGTTCAGTTTCTGTTCAGTCTGACTGAGGGAGGTTTTTGTACGACGCTTTTTCACTGTGTGAACACATTCTGGCTGTTGATCCAGTGATAACTCTGACAGTAGTAAACTGCTGCATCTTCAGTCTGGACTCCACTGATGGTCAGAGTGAAGTCAGAGTTTGATCCACTGCCTGTAAAATGACCTGGAATCCCTGATAGTAGCTGATTAGCATACTTAATAAGCAGTTTAGGAGTTTCTCCATCTCTCTGTTGGTACCAGTGTAAATAGTGGTAGTTGCTCGAAACATAAACATCCTGACTGGTCCTACATGTGATGGAGACGGAGCCTCCCAGAGCAGAGCTCACTGCTCCAGGCTGAGTCACTGTGACCTGGCCTCTGGACTCTGAGGATACAGAGACAAAAACATAAAGCAGCGTCATGGTTTTGTGGGCTTCATTTCAGAGGGACGGATGTTCATAGAGGAGAGGAGTTTGATTCTCTGGACTTTACCTGTGAAGCAGCAGCAGAGGAGAGTCCAGATGAGGACGCAGATCAAAGTCATGTTTTTTGATGAGGAGGATTTCTGTGGCTTCTGTTGTCATGAAGGACAGCTGTCAGTCATCCAGTGTTCAACTCTCAGGACTATAAACTCTCCCAGAGCACTGGAGCATGGTGCTGCTGATGCAAAGTGGCTCTCTATGGAAATGCTCTGACTGACTCCAGCATGGACCTGACTAGAACTGTCAGTCACTTGCTGTACTGTGGAGACAACATGATACTGATGTGTAACTGAAGCTTTAAAGTATTTGATGTTCTTCATATCACATTTATTTTGCTTAGTAGTAGCCGTATGGTTTATTAGAAGAGAAGTGAAGGGAGGACCACACATATTATTTAACCCAAGAGCCGACCTAACGTGTCGGACACCGTAGCTTCTCCTGCGTGAAAAGAAGGGGTGAGCGGTGGCTAATGGTGCATTCATGTGGTGTTGGAATAATTGCATTTATTTTCCTGCCTTTATTGCAAAAAGAAGAATAAAATGTAAATGGGACATAAAGTGTAGAAAACAGCATACACATATAAGAAGACACAAATAATAAAAACTTTGCCAGGGGTAGTCTGTGTCATATATTCATTTGAAAAGAGGACCATGTGTTGAAAGTTTTCACAGCCTGTTTGTTGTTAGATTTAGAAATTAAATTGCTCTGATAATACTAATCTAATACATCTTTGTATAGCATCCAAGTTGATTCCACATTCCGACATAAGAAGCATGAACACAAGTCGCAAGAAAGAATTCACAACTCTGGAAATGGGACCATCCGAAGAACATGTGCATGCACAGTGAGCCACTGGTTGCAAATCGCCACCCTAAACACGAAATGCTACTAAAACTTAAGCACTGAACCTTTAAACATGAATACATCACAGGAACAAAACGTCATTTTAACTTTTTTATCTTTGCAGTATAACCTGTTTGTCGTCGTGGTTCAGCAGTGATGCTGCCTTATGCCAAGGTTTCTGAGCTCAGCAGATGAGAAAAGAAACACTTCTTTTACGTATGTCTGAATATCTGCCAATCTTTAACTCTCATTTGTAATTTATTGAATATTTACTGTGTGTTGTTATGCTCTTTGTTGTTGATCAATAAGGCAGAGACAAAAAAGTTTTATCCAAAGTCATAAAAACTTCTGCTCTCTCTCTCTGATTCTGTCTTTCTCCCTTTACATGTTTTAACATTAATGTGTTCTTGCCTGTTTTATTATTGCTGGTTTTAATAGTTCAAAACAATAAATAATGTCATCAAACAGTCCTTTCCTTGTGGATTATATTTATAAATTTGACATGTTATGATTATCATTTTTTGCCATACATCTAATAATAGGAGCAGTCACTGAATAAGGTATGAAGACACAATGATAACAAGTCTGTCTTTTTTTAATCTCACATATTCATACTTTAATGACGAGTACCAATAACCATAAAGCATGTTGATATAAAACCACCATTTATCTTGTATCACAGGAGATTTTTCTTAATGAAGATTCAAATGTTATTTAGACTTAATTTCTATCCACAAATGAAGATAAGTTTTATTTCTCTGAATAAATATAAGAATGTCAAGAATCTTATTTTTAGCAACAGAAATAAAGAGCAGGATATAATCAGCATAAAGTGATACAACATGACTGAGATTTTAACCCCAGGAATGCTTTAAATAAAAGCCCCAATGAAAGTGATGACAACTCGATCTGTGTATGTAGATAAAAATAAAGACCTATTCATCTCAACAGTGGTGTCCAATTACAGTAAGTAACAACTGTTTTCAGTAATAATCACATTACATGAGAGACCGGGTTTACCTCAGGGTCAGATAACTAGTATTTATTAAGATCAGGTGATAATAAAAAAGGCATTAACGTCCATGTACAGAACACATCTGATAGTCTTGTCAGTACAACCAGACTGTCCTAAAGCAGGTAGGAGCTGGTGTGAAAGGAGGCCATTTTAACAGAAGCAGTTAGTTTGTGCTACATGTTGTCCTTCACATCTGCCCTCCCTGTCCTGCTCTGCCATCTTTGGTTATGAAGGTGTTTGGTGCTGATCTGTGTTCATATTTTATTTTAACTGGAAATACTTGAAAAAGCTGTGATCCAGTTAGGGGCTGAGGTCAAAGGTCATGACCGATACCGTTCTCATTAGCTCTGTTTTATTAATTGGCAAACCAGAAAAGACAATGGAATTATAATGGGATATGGATGAATGGTAAGAAGCTGTGATGGAGAAGTTTATTTGATGTAATCTAAGATATTTTTAATCATTGAACTTGTACTGATAAATGTTCATTGGTGGTTAGTTCAAGCACATTGAAATGTTCAATTTATTTGAACATTTCAATATGTTTGAGTGTGTGTGTGTGTGTGTGTGTGTGTGTGTGTGTGTGTGTGTGTGTGTGTGTGTGTCCTCAGTGAAGTGTATCAGTCTCTGCAGTAGCTTCCAGCTGCAGCAGTCAGTTCAGTTTGACTGAGGGAGGTTTTTGTACGACGCTTTTTCACTGTGTGAACACATCCTGACTGTTGATTTCATGATAACTCTGACAGTAGTAAACTGCTGCATCTTCAGTCTGGACTCCACTGATGGTCAGAGTGAAGTCAGAGTTTGATCCACTGCCTGCAAAACGATCTGGAATCCCTGATGCTCGACTGCTAGCAAGGTAAATGAGGAGTTTAGGAGTTTCTCCATCTCTCTGTTGGTACCAGGATAAAAAGTTCCCATTATAAACATCCTGACTGGTCCTACATTTGATGGAGACGGAGCCTCCCAGAGCAGAGCTCACTGCTCCAGGCTGAGTCACTGTGACCTGGCCTCTGGACTCTGAGGATACAGAGACAAAAACATAAAGCAGCGTCATGGTTTTGTGGGCTTCATTTCAGAGGGACGGATGTTCATAGAGGAGAGGAGTTTGATTCTCTGGACTTTACCTGTGAAGCAGCAGCAGAGGAGAGTCCAGATGAGGACGCAGATCAAAGTCATGTTTTTGATGAGGAGGATTTCTGTGGCTTCTGTTGTCATGAAGGACAGCTGTCAGTCATCCAGTGTTCAAGTCTCAGGACTATAAACTCTCCCAGAGCACTGGAGCATGGTGCTGCTGATGCAAAGTGGCTCTCTATGGAAATGACTTGCTTTGTCTTCTTTAAAAAATTCTATAGAAAGTATTATATCCTCATAACACATATCACATTTATTTTGCTATCAGAGGTTTATATTTATTGTATGTTTCTTAATGTTTCATTCAACACTTGTTTTGCTGTCAGCATTTGATGTTTTCAAAAAGTATTTTAACATATGTGGCATTGAAAGGAGTTTAAAAAGTTGAATAATGTTATTTTCTTGCTGAAGTCCCATATCTAACATTTATAAAAATACTATAAACTTAGCATTACAAACATTGTTCTTGTGCCACTGTGAAACAACTTAAATGTGTGTTTGTTCTTAGTAAACTGTAATGTTTTTCAAAGTTAAGACTGAATGTTCCTCCTCTAAAATAAAAACTATTACAAAGCTCAATTCAGTTTATGTTCTAGAGCTTTTGATCAAATTACATCACTTGTCATGGAATATTTGAACTTTGAAGTCAATGTGGAGAAACAATCCTAAAAATGCTCAGAGGAATTAAAATTAGAAAATCTACATTTCAGTGAAAGCTGTGACTGAAAGCTCCCCAACAGTTAGTGGAAAGACTTTATGAAAGATTGTTTTTCTCATTGAAAGGTCAAATAAGAACTTTTAGCCTCAGTCTATTTGTTGAAGTTTCTTGTTGCAAGTAAGAGAAAATGTGTCTTGCATGCTTTCTATTCTGTTACAGTAATATATATGTAGGTTTAGTTTAAACTCGTAGGTTACTAATGTCTGTGTATTATTCCGGTTGATATTGAGCTGTTCTTTACTCAACAAATGTTTATGTATTTGAAATGTTGTTTTGTGAGTTGAGAGAGTTTTGTTTGGACCATCTGTTACCATGAAGGTATCTGATGCTGATCTGTTTCTTCATATTTACCTTAAAGTTGATTTAGCAGAAATAGCTGTGAGTCAGAATGAGGTAGAGGTCAAAGTGCGTGACCAGGAACATTAGCTGTGAGAGAAAGAATGGTGACGTTTTCAGTCTCTTGTCATGATGTTGTGAATGTGTGTGTGTGTGTGTGTGTGTCCTCAGTGAAGTGTATCAGTCTCTGCAGTAGCTTCCAGCTGCAGCAGTCAGTTCAGTTTCTGTTCAGTCTGACTGAGGGAGGTTTTTGTACGACGCTTTTTCACTGTGTGAAAAAATACAGACTGTTGATATAGTGAAAACTCTGACAGTAGTAAACTGCTGCATCTTCAGTCTGGACTCCACTGATGGTCAGAGTGAAGTCAGAGTTTGATCCACTGCCTGTAAAACGACCTGGAATCCCTGATGCTCGAGTGCTAGCATAGTAAATGAGGAGTTTAGGAGTTTCTCCATCTCTCTGTTGGTACCAGGCTAAATAGTGGTTGTTGCTATAAACATATACATTCTGACTGGTCCTACATGTGATGGAGACGGAGCCTCCCAGAGCAGAGCTCACTGCTCCAGGCTGAGTCACTGTGACCTGGCCTCTGGACTCTGAGGATACAGAGACAAAAACATAAAGCAGCGTCATGGTTTTGTGGGCTTCATTTCAGAGGGACGGATGTTCATAGAGGAGAGGAGTTTGATTCTCTGGACTTTACCTGTGAAGCAGCAGCAGAGGAGAGTCCAGATGAGGACGCAGATCAAAGTCATGTTTTTGATGAGGAGGATTTCTGTGGCTTCTGTTGTCATGAAGGACAGCTGTCAGTCATCCAGTGTTCAACTCTCAGGACTATAAACTCTCCCAGAGCACTGGAGCATGGTGCTGCTGATGCAAAGTGGCTCTCTATGGAAATGCTCTGACTGACTCCAGCAGGGACTTGGATTACTCTGATGATGCTGTTTATCAATGGATCAATCAATATATGAGAGTATTGATAAGACATTTAAAACAATATATTTTACATGATTTTTGGTTTTATGTTTCTAGGCAAAGTTTGTTTTAAAATATCTTCTGCCTTAATTGCCACAGAAAAAAATAATAATTGAAATTAACATTAATATGTCAAATGAAAACATGCAGTCTGAAATTGTTGCAATGGTCACTTCACATGTCAGCTGATAAAATGTTACAAACAGAAACTATTTTTGCTGAGTTTGTTTGTGTCAAAGTCAGACAGCCGTGTCTCTCTACATTGAGAGGTTTTTGTGCGGCGGCTCAATGAGTTTGTTTCACTGTGAAATAAAAAAAAAGCTCAGTTGAACTTCAAATAGAAGATTACAGTAAACAAGCTTCTTGCGCTTTTATTTTGTAGGCAAATCCACTAAAGAGGAAGTGAATATGTGAGTAACTGTTGCTGTCATGACTAAGATCTCTTTTTAACCAGAGCTTATCAAGTATTCACTTATGTTTCGATATAAATTATAATTATTTATAATCAGGCAGTGGGCCAGATATTATTGTTGGCGGGCAGTTTTGGCGAGGGTCCATAATCACAGAGAGAATGAACGAGTTTCCCTTCTCAATATTTATATAAACTTTATTTAATATGTGGTTTATAATGGACTTAGGTGCAGAAACAGTGTTTCATATTTGTGGCTTACGTATTTCATGTTGTCTGTCAGTGGTGAAGTCTCAATATGGTTTTACTGAATGATTAAGCAAATATATTTTCATATTAAATATTCCCAAATAAACCTAATTTCTTTACTGGCCACTCTCTGCTGTCTCAAAAGAGACACCTTTTGTGCTGTTGTCAGCCACCGTAGCTGTCCTACGCTCTCTGAAAGGTCAGGGGGCAGTAGTAGAGTGGACAGAGTGTTGTAATTCACAAGCCTCACCACTAGATGTCACTAAATCTTACACACTGAACCTTTTATATCAATGTAGGTTTGACATCTCTAGGTGTCTGTAATATGGAAATTTCTTCAAGTAAAGTAATGTTGGGTGTTTGAGAGGATGCTGAGGCCGAAGAGCTCAGAGAGCTTCCTCGAGAAATTCGAACCAGAAGTCATCATCACTTACATTACTGGTTTTCTGACATGATCTTCCTCAGCAGGTGGAGTTCACCCAGCTGTCATGGAACATTTTAACTTTGAAACCAAAATGGACATGAAGTCCTAAAAATGCTCAGAGGAAGAAGAATTTGGAAGTCTACATTTCAATGAAAACTGGGTGGAACCATCTACTGAAGAAGATCATGGAATGTGATTGAAAGCTCCACAACAGTTAGTGGATGGAAGCTGTGGTGAGTTTGTTTTGCCATTTCGAAGGTTAAGAATAAAAATTTAGTCTTAGTGTATTGTTGGAGTTTTATATGCAGATAGTTACATCATACAGATGTAGAAATAGTTCTGTCAAGAAGGTTTCTTATTTCTTTTGCACTGTTAGGACTTGAGTTGATATTTGGCTTTTCAATAGATGACATGGAATTATATTTAAAATACTATTTTGTGCGTTTAGAGATGTACTGGGTTTTTTTGGGTAGTCTCTGATTCTGAATTTTCTGATAATAATCTGTGTCTTCATATGTTGGATTAAATGTACATAGTTGTAATTGCTTTAATCCAGTATGAGGCTGAGGTCAAAAGTCATGAACAAGACTTTTCTTATCTGCTTTCCCAGGCTGGCTACTATGGATTATTTTGGAAATCAGAAAAGACAGTGGGATTATATAAAGATTTCAAAGGATGGTGAGAAGCTGTGATGGAGAAAGTTATTTGATTTCATATTTTTTTGTAATTGAGCTTATTTTGCTACATGTTAATTTGTGGTTAAAGCAAAAGTTGAGAAATCTTCAACCTCATAGATCACATTGTGTGTGTGTGTGTGTGTGTGTGTGTGTGTGTGTGTGTGTGTGTGTGTGTCCTCAGTGAAGTGTATCAGTCTCTGCAGTAGCTTCCAGCTGCAGCAGTCAGTTCAGTTTCTGTTCAGTCTGACTGAGGGAGGTTTTTGTACGACGCTTTTTCACTGTGTGAACAAATTCTGACTGTTGATATAGTGAAAACTCTGACAGTAGTAAACTGCTGCATCTTCAGTCTGGACTCCACTGATGGTCAGAGTGAAGTCAGAGTTTGATCCACTGCCTGTAAAACGATCTGGAATCCCTGATACTCGAGTGCTAGCATAGTAAATGAGCACTTTGGGAGTTTCTCCATCTCTCTGTTGGTACCAGGCTAAACGGTGGTTGTTGTTATAAACATCTACATCCTGACTGGTCCTACATCTGATGGAGACGGAGCCTCCCAGAGCAGAGCTCACTGCTCCAGGCTGAGTCACAGTGACCTGGCCTCTGGACTCTGAGGATACAGAGACAAAAACATAAAGCAGCGTCATGGTTTTGTGGGCTTCATTTCAGAGGGACGGATGTTCATAGAGGAGAGGAGTTTGATTCTCTGGACTTTACCTGTGAAGCAGCAGCAGAGGAGAGTCCAGATGAGGACGCAGATCAAAGTCATGTTTTTGATGAGGAGGATTTCTGTGGCTTCTGTTGTCATGAAGGACAGCTGTCAGTCATCCAGTGTTCAACTCTCAGGACTATAAACTCTCCCAGAGCACTGGAGCATGGTGCTGCTGATGCAAAGTGGCTCTCTATGGAAATGCTCTGACTGACTCCGCCAGGGACTTGGATTACTCTGATGATGCTGTTTTTCAATTGATCAATCAGTTTATCAGTATATTCTCTGCTACTGCTCTCTGAACTCTGTAACTCTCTCTGTGTCCGTCTCTCTTTCTTTTCTTCTGTCACTCTCTAATCACATGTTTCACGGATAAAATTTGTTTGCTTGATGTAATTTTGATTATTTCTACACAATAAAGACCAGTTCATCTAAATAGTTGTTTTCATTTTTGTTATAGTGAAAGTAACAGTTTATAAAGGTCGCGCCCCATGAATAAGGCTGAGTCCTCACTGCAGCAGCCTGGGTTTGAATCCCGCCTGAACATCATAGTTTCAGTATCTGCGGTGTGATTCTAAAACATATTATAACATGTTTTCCTACAAACACAAGCTCATTGAAAACTAAACTTTGTGACTTCAGTTTGAATCACATGAATGTGAACTGTACCATATAATAGTGTTTCCTCCTCATGCTGAGAACGTTACCCTACATATTTAAATGGAAAGGATATTGAAAAGTCTGGTAGTAAAATGATCCAGTGATTTGTGACAGTATGTTTTGTCCAGTTTGATCTATTTTTACAGTAATTAGTGGTGTTATTAAAAATGCACGGTTTACATGTTAAAGTGTTTGTATTGTGGAGATTTAATCAAGTAAAGCAGTGTTTGGGTGTTTGAGGGGAAGCTGACACTGAGGATCTCAGAGAGCAAGGGGCTGAGAAGGACCGGCTTCACACAAGACACATGGAATGATGGGTGGACTCTGAGGGAGCGGGGAAGCTTGAGGCGGACGACAGAAGGGCTGATGACCCTTTCCACCACATATGGACCAATGAATTTGGGAGACAGTTTTTTTCTGTCATTTGAATGTTTCATTGATGATTCCTGCCTACATGATGAGGACAAAAACAGTATCATCATGTAGGAGGTTTTTGTTTCTGACAAGAAATATTTCAAGTTCAAGTCTTTATTTGCCAAAACAACGCAAGTCGCATGGAATTCATTTTAGTGATGTGGCTCATTCAGGACAATACAAGACAATATTGGACAAAAATGACTAGGGTTGCTACCAATGAATAAATATAATAGATAATCAAATAAATAAATCAGACAAAGTGCTAATACATTTAGTGACACTGAGGAGAAGGACGTAGTTGTACAGGCAGAGCAGATAAGGATTGTTGGTGTGAATTGAGGGACCTCACAGCCTGCGGGTAAGTGCTATTTGAAAAAGGGGTGGTTCTAGATCTGACGCTTCTTAGCCTTCTGCCTGATGGTAGAAGGGTAAAAAGAGAATTAGCAGGGTGTGAAGAATCTTTAAGTATTTTCAGTCCAGTTTTAAGTAAACGGGTGTTGTATTGTCTTCTTTAAAAAATGCTACAGAAAGTATTATATCCTCATTAAAAAATCTATTTTTCCCAGCACAAATAATCTCTTCAACTACATTGTTACTGCTCTCATAACAGTTTGAGCAACATCACTGTTTCAGATTTTCTAACGATGTTAAAACACATTTCTGCCATCTAATGTTGTCTCTGTACCAGAATAGATAACAGGGTCGAGGTTACACAGAAGTGTCACTCTCCTGCTGTGCTGTGGAGACACACTGATACTCATGTGTAACTGAATCGTAAAGAATGTGTTGTTCTTCATATCACATTTACTTTGCTTTCAAAGGTTGATATTCATTGTTTGTCTTCTATTTGTTACTTAATATTTTAATCGTATCACTTGATTTGCTGTCAGCGGTTGGGTTTTTCACAAATGTTTCAATAGTAATATGTGCCATTGAAAGGAGTTTGAAAAGTCACACAGTGTTATTTCTTATTGAAATCAAAAATTTAACTTTTTTTGAAAATTGCTGTATGGTTAACATTACAGTTCTATGTAAGACACTGTTCTTTTTCCACAGTCGAACAAATTATGTGTGTGTTGTCAGTAAACTCTATTGGTCTAAAAACTTAGGACTGAAAGTTTTTTCTTCAAAGTAAAAATCATTTCACCATAAGATCCATTAAGTAGCTGTTCTGGAGCTTTTGATCAAATTACATGATCTTCATCAGCAGTTAGAGTTCACCAAGCTGTCATGGAATATTTAAACTTCAAAGCCCCTCCAGCCAATTTTAACTGCCGTTTTTGGTGAACGTTCTTTCTCAAACAGAGAATGGGGGGGTGGTTAATAGTTGGACGTAATACATTACCATGACAACCAAAAACTGACCGAGTGTTCACTAACTATATGCTGTGTTTACATCACTGAAAAGTTTAGTATCAGCTCGTATCAGCTGTTATCAATCACACAGTCGATGGTCCTGTCACACACTGCACACGATATCTCCCACTAAGTTTTATCGTCATAGATATATACACTAGATGTCGCCTTGGCTACGGCAGTTCATTGGAACGAATGCGTCAATAGAGCCGCCATCTTGGAACAGGGGAGCCCCTCTGTTTAATGCATCAGCGTCAATGTAGGCAAAGGTCTAACGGAAATAAAATCACCATAAATCGTCATGAATGCGATTTTCTAGTTTTTTTGGTTCGTTCCAACAGTCAGACATGTATTTATCATTGAGTCCAGAGAACATTTAAGGTTTTGATATTAAGATAATCTACTTCTTTTTCAAAATATAATGTATAGTGCTAGTAGACCTAAGTTTATTAGTCACATTCTGCCTCTTGAATAAACTTAGAATGAACTATCGCTATCTACAAACAAAACAAATGAAATATCCGGTTCTTTGTTGTTGTAAACCGATTTTGTTTCCCCCCCGTCACGTCGTAGCTCATCAGATACAATCGGGGTAAACTTGGATAAACTTGTTCAGGTGGACGTTAGTCTCATCTCCGTTAGCCAAGAATGCTGACTTAAGTTAGCGTAACAAACTAGCTGGAAATAGACGGAGACTGAACTCGGCTAACGTTACATACATAGAAATATACATATGTATAATAACGTTACATGTATATGTATACCATGTATTTTATGTATATAACTATGGGCCACACAGCGCAAGTCGGAGAAATTGAGACAAAACAACAGAGACAAAAAAAACTGTCCATATTTCCAACATCTTACGATTCTATTGCATTGATATAAAAACATTCTGTTCATTGTCGGTTTTCCTAACGGTCAAAAACTAATGGGTAACGTTAACGTAACTAGCTAGATAACTAGCATGGATTAGCTGCGGTCGTTAACCAAGGACTGAAACAAACCAACGTAACAGAAATATAATTTCGTAACATTCAATATAATAAACACATTCTCACCTGTGAAATGTAATCCCTTGTTGTCTGATTTTTATATTTTGTTCGTGTGAACATCCATATGCAGCACAAAAGTCCGGCATCATCCATGAATTGTATATATTTATGTAGGAATTAAAAGTACTGGCGGAGATAGCAGCGTTACCTAGCTACTTCTATGGTTACTTCCGACGACAACTTACAAGACCCCTGTTTCAAGATGGCGGCGGTTTTGACGCATGCTTAGAACCCCAAGGTGACGTCTAATGTATACGTCTATGGTTTTATAGTGCGCTTACTTTACCGAGGAGGTGTGTGTGTGTAAATGCTATTTGTATAGCGCCTTTCTAGTCTTTTCGACCGCTCAAAGCGCTTTTACACTACATCTGCATTCACCATTCACACACATTCATACACTGGCGGAACAGCCACCAGAGGCAATTTGTCAAGGACACCTCGACATGCAGCCCGGGGGGGAGCCGTGGATTGAACCGCCAACCTTCCGATTAACGGCCAACCCGGTCATCTGTCCTCCAACACCGCACGCACAGATGCCATAAGGAACATACCTACTGTAAGTTCTAAGTAAATTACGCAATATATTGGTTAGCTAGCTCACAGCGATGTTTATCAGTTTGATGCCCCGACTTAAGTAGGCGTGACATTTTTTTTAATGAGGCGTGACAGTACGCCTGCACAAGCTTGGAGAATGACGTAAGAATTTACTATAGTCATACGCAGTGTTTGGAATAATTAAGTTTACGAATGGCATTACGTAACGGCGTTATTTTTTGGGGTAATCTAACTAATTACTTTTCCCGTCGTTACAACGCCGTTAACGTTACTGGTCGTTAATGCGGTGCGTTACTATGTAATAAACTGTGTAACGCACCAGCTGGCTCACACAGCTAGTCAGAGGTGGGTTAATAACGAGGTAAGCAGTGCTTGAAGTGGACCAGTACGCTGCGCTCTCCATATCACGCTCTCTAGGCGTAACGTGTGCTCACCTGTCCCGCTCGCCTCGCCTGCTAAACTCTGTCGGCGAGGAGAGACGAGGGACAAGAGAAGCTCGGGTGCCTTTCAACCAGCGATTATGTTGGCTAAGGCAGAGTCATGTTTCGTGGTAGCCAATCAGAGCCAGTGTTTTTACACACATGCCAGCACACGCGCCACACACACACACACACACACAACAGCTAAACAGAGATTCGATGAAGCAGCAGAGTTTTTTTTAACAGTAGCTGTGTGAGACACAGCTACTGTTAAAAAAAAAACTCTGCTGCTTCAGGGACCGCATCCTTCGAAGGGCGTGGCCTTTGCGGCCTACGAAGGCATGCAGCCACAGAAGGCCAAACGGGCCGTTGTTAAATGAGACAGACTGGTCAGGAAATCAATCATGGTAAATAACAACAGCAGAAAAACAAACTTCAGCAACTGTGTTTATTAACGTGCATGGCTGAAATGAATATAAACCGTACAAGAATAAAAAATTATACAAAAATGTATACAGAATATATCAATTTCAAATCACACATACATACTTTGTATTTTTTTTTTAAATTGTCCCACTTTTTTTTTGCTTGGAGGGAAGTCACCTTCCCTCACAGGCCCATTTTCTCCAAAATTGTCGTAATCACAGAGAAACAAGAGAAATGGTAATTTTGTGAAGACTGGAAAAGGTGACAGGGCAGAGACACAAAAACACAACAAAGGGCTGCCCCATCTACTGGTTTTCTTATTGTCAAAGGCTTTGAATAGGATGGGGGATCATTTAACTGTAACTTTAAGTATCCGATGAATAAATGCAGATATTACAAAGGGGCTATTGATTCTTTAATTACCTCCAAGCCACATTGGCAGAAAATTTTGCCCCGGTGAAGAGGTGGTCGCTCTCCCCCCTCAATTTAATGAGCAGGGCAGTTTGCTCCTTGCTCCCTAAAACAAAACATGTTAAAGTAAGTTTTTTGCTTCACATCACCAAACAGTAAGCAGCATAAATCTAGTTACATTAACCGTGTACTATAGCCCAAGGGTTTTGTAACCGTTAGTAACGTTAACTTTCTAAAAACCAAGCAGGGTTCACAACCCGTCTAATGTTAAATTAGTCTACCGTTACGTGGTATTTTCATATACATAATATTAAGTATAAGTGATGTACAATAGTGCAACAATCTCGGTAAGACGCCGGTCTGACTCTGAACATCTTCGATTTTAAGTGAAGACTTTAAAGGCTTTATTTTTTAGGTTGTAACTTGCACAGCCGAGTTTAACTTCAACACACACACATCAACCACCTCTGGTAACGTTAACGTTAGCTCGCCAGTTAATCACTTAACTCACGTTAATTTCTTCCACAAAACTATTCTTTAAACGAGACATTGCGCTTTAATGCCTCTCGTTATTTTTACATTTGTGTAGTTGGCTTTTGAAGTGAGTTGAAATCCCATACTTACATTTATAGGTAAACTGGGGCTCAACTCCACAACCACAGCCGAAGCCATTATTTACGCTGGGACAATCAACGGGCGCGCAATGAATGTCGGGATACCTGGGGCTGCGAAGGATCCAGCTGTTGGATCCATTTGACGGAGCCTTCAAAATGGGACAGCCTAGTCGCATCGACTGTAACGTATTCGGTCTTAAAATGCAGCCTTCGAAGGATGCGGTCCCTGAATTGAGACACACACAGTAACGCACATAGTTACTTTCCCTGGTAACGAGTTACTTTTATTACAGAGTAATTCAGTTACTAACTCAGTTACTTTTTGGAACAAGTAGTGAGTAACTATAACTAATTACTTTTTTCAAGTAATGTTCCCAACACTGGTCATACGTCACCATCCCGTTTTAACAACTAAGCAACTTTTGCAACTTTGAGCACAAAATTAAGCTATTTGTCAAAAAATATTAGGCGAACTATGTGGGTAATGAACATTGTAAGGAAATGAGGAATATCATAGAAATGTCAAAATACACTGGAGGGGGGCTTTTAATAATCCAGAAAAGAAGTCCCAAAAATTCTCAGAAGAATGGAAATTTGAAACTCTACATTTTAAAGCAAACTGGGCGACTCTATCTGCTGAAGAAATGCAAGGTCAGGAATGAACTTCAAATCTGAATGTAATTGTTGTAATTTTGAGTTGCATGTAGGACACAAGTATTCTAATTATTGCACATGCGTTACCTATCTGCAGTTATAGTTGAATATATGTAAATGTATTGAGTAGATCACCTATGTTTTTTTGGCTTGGTTCTAATTCACATTGATCTTTTCTTAAAATAGGTTTATAGAATTAAAACCATGTTTTGATCATGAATTTTTTCTGATGCGGATCTGTGTCTTGATATTTTTGTTTGATTTCTTTTATTCAATATGAAGCTGAGGTCAAAGGTCATACCCAAAACTTTTTGAAATTAACTGTCCCAGACTGGATGTTTTTAATTTATTGGAAAAGAGATACAAACATGGGATTATAATAGGATATAGTTGGATGGTGAGAAGCTGTGATTCAGAAAGTACTTTTATTTCAACTACGTCATTTTTGGTAAAATAACTTGTTTTTCTACATGTTTGTTGGTCGTTGAACAATTATGGTGAGATTGTGTCTGTACAGTGTGTTTGTGTGTGTGTGTGTGTGTGTGTGTGTGTCCTCAGTGAAGTGTATCAGTCTCTGCAGTAGCTTCCAGCTGCAGCAGTCAGTTCAGTTTCTGTTCAGTCTGACTGAGGGAGGTTTTTGTACGACGCTTTTTCACTGTGTGAACACAAACTGACTGTTGATTTCATGATAACTCTGACAGTAGTAAACTGCTGCATCTTCAGCCTGGACTCCACTGATGGTCAGAGTGAAGTCAGAGTTTGATCCACTGCCTGTAAAACGACCTGGAATCCCTGATACTCGAGTGCTAGCGCCGTAAATGAGCAGTTTAGGAGTTTCTCCATCTCTCTGTTGGTACCAGGCTAAAAGGTGGTAGTTGTTGCTATAAACATGAACATTCTGACTGGTCCTACACGTGATGGAGACGGAGCCTCCCAGAGCAGAGCTCACTGCTCCAGGCTGAGTCACTGTGACCTGGCCTCTGGACTCTGAGGATACAGAGACAAAAACATAAAGCAGTGTCATGGTTTTGTGGGCTTCATTTCAGAGGGACGGATGTTCATAGAGGAGAGGAGTTTGATTCTCTGGACTTTACCTGTGAAGCAGCAGCAGAGGAGAGTCCAGATGAGGACGCAGATCAAAGTCATGTTTTTGATGAGGAGGATTTCTGTGGCTTCTGTTGTCATGAAGGACAGCTGTCAGTCATCCAGTGTTCAACTCTCAGGACTATAAACTCTCCCAGAGCACTGGAGCATGGTGCTGCTGATGCAAAGTGGCTCTCTATGGAAATGCTCTGACTGACTCCAGCAGGGACTTGGATTACTCTGATGATGCTGTTTATCAATGGATCAATCAATTTATCAGAGTATTGATAAGACATTTTAAAAAGAACAAAAAAACTTTTACATGATTTTGTTTTAATGCTTCTAGGAATATTTTGTTTAAAATATTTTTCTGCAATAATATATGTTGTTTTGATTAAATACAATTTACTTTCTTCAAGTAAAATTGAAATGAAGATAAAGATGGGTGTTTTAAAAATGTTGCCTGTTGTTATGTCTTACCTTTTGTAAGTTAGCTTAGACTATCTATCAATAAGTGATGTGATCAACCTGGTCTCATGGGTTATACGTTCCTCTGACCACATTTTTGCAGCGCCACATTTACGTACCCTCCGGTACATTTTGACACTTCTTTGAGAAATAATGTCCACTGGGGGTGCTAAAGAGAAGGACTGCACTGGACCATTAGATCGCATTAGAGATGGGCTGTAGTTGACTTTCTGATTTTAATATTAATTATAAAATCAACATTGTCTTAAATATGTTAGTGTTATTTTAGTGATGTATTTACTTGCCTCAATGGAAAATGTAACATTAGACTCGCGCTGCTGAAGCCAGTTAGGCCGCCGAACGTTAATGTCTGGGTGATTTAGCTAACGCTAGCTAGCCAAGCTGCAGTACGTAACGTTACGGGACACCGGCCGGGGTGTCCGCGAAGCAGGTAAGTAGCGTTTTGTAGCCAGGTGGCTAGTGAGCCACTGCTTTTAAGCTTTATTTTAAGGATCAATGTTAAGTGATCAGTGTTATTTTATTGATATTCATGTGTGTTAAAGCCGCTGACGCCAGTCGGGTAAAGCAGCTAATGCCTGGGGGTTTAACGTTAGCTACTTAGCTAGCTTTCATTACGTACTCTACAGTACATAAAGCCGAGCTGTCACCAAAGCCGGTGCGTTTTTCAGGTGACAGGTGGCTAGTGAGCTACTAGCCGCCTTTAAGCCTTATTTGAAGAATCACTGTTAAGTGATCGGTGTTATTTTAGTGATACATGTTTGCACTTATGGTAAATGTAACGTTTGACTCGTGTGTTAGAGCCACTAATGCCTTGGGGGATGTAACGTTAGGCAGGTGGCTAGTGAGCTAGCACTTGAAATCCAGGTAGATACATAAATCAGACGGTGTGTTTCTCTGGTTTGTCACGATGTGCTGACTCCAAAAGATGCCCTGGCCTGTGAAAGAAAGATAAAAAAATGTCTGATCGGTCTGCATTCGCTGGCAGCCCTCACAGGTTATTTTATATATTCAGTCTATAGTTAATTCTGATGTGTAAGCTGAGCTAACGTTAGTGACAGCTGGCTAGTAAAGTGGCTGGAAATCAACTTGATCTCACAGAAATATGTGCAGTGACCTCTTAACAACCAATTAGTAATGATGGCACCTAACTTACTTGACTGATTGTTGACATTGTGTATTGTTGCTATATTGTGTCTGTGTTGTTTGTATTTGTGTGTGACGTCCCCCAGCTCTGACTGGGGTCAGAGTCTGTCCTCTAACAAAGTAAGGAAAAGCAGGAAGAGAACCTCACCAACCGCTGGTCACAAGCAGACGTGAGAAAGATCGGGCAGTGCCCAGGGTCAGGTTTGTTCTTTACTCTAACATGATTACTGTAATCCAAGAATACAGATAATTCATTTAATAGTTATTTGGGTGGGTGCCAGTTTGTAAGATGTGAACTAAAGACACCACATTTCCACACTAAAAATATCAGAGTATATAAGAGCATGTGACTGATTATCGATACCTGCGTAAATAAAGTTTACCTCCCTTTGGATAAAAGTGTCCCTAATGTGAATTTGATTTGTAATAATGTGGCTCATTGTTGCTAAGTTTTCCTGCCTGCGTGCCCTGATGGAACATTTTAAAATGCATTGGTGTCATTTTAGGTTGTAAGCAAAAGTGATTGTCTCTGCAGCTTCACAAGCCAGAAGAGCACGAGGAAGGCCTTCAGATAAAAGATCAGGAGTTGGCGAGTATTGGTGAGTGTACTTATTGATACAGTAGTTTCACTACAGTTTTTCACTTTTCTTTAGTTTAATTTCTCCTCTAGTTAATCGTAATTAAGCATTCAATTTGTTCAGTTTCACTACAGACGCACAGTAAAATAGAACTATACTTTCGTGCAGTACTTAGATGTTTTCCGGACAAGTGAATGTACTCTCTGTGTTCTGTGAATTTCTTGAGCCCATTCTTCCTACAACTGCTGTGGTGATGAATGAAAATAGCCAGCTTCATTGTAAACAAAGTATGTTAAAATCAACAATACTTTACAATGTCTTATTAAAGTGTTATTCTCTAGTGGCTTTGTGTAAGTAGCCTGTATTAGAAACCATTTCCCAGTGGTTTGGATGTATTTTTAAAAAAACAAACTCATTCTAAGCTCACTCTAGAAATTCTAATTGCAAGTATGAAACAGAAATTTGTATGTCTTTGTATTGCGTCTTAATATCTTATAAAATGTGCTTAACCCTTTGCTTGTTGTTTTAACATAGTGAAAATAGCAGGTTGGAATAGTGCTGTGGCCAGATGCGTTAATATTGTGGGGTTTTGAAGCACTATTTTGAGAAACAGGTTAGTGTTTTGGGAAATGCTTCTAAGGGATTGAGGTCAATGTAACCATAAATACACCCTTCGTAACTTGTTTCTCTATTTTTGTATCTCAACTGCCTGTTTCTGCACTAAGCTCAATTTGTCAATACACTTCCTCCTCTTTGTGCACATAGTATTGTACAATAGAAATTAACCACTGTGTGCAACACAAAGCTTTGTCATTTTCAGACCTCGTCCAAATCCTGAAGCTGACACTTTATTGTCACATACATGTTGCAAAATTCATCCTCTGCATTTAAGCCCTCTGATGCTCCCTCAAGGGAGCAGTGGGCAGCCGCTGTTCAGTGGTGAACCCAACATGTTTTTGGTGATGGAGGAAACCCACGCAGACATGGGGAGAACAGGCAAAGTCCACACAAAAAGTGCCCCCATGTCAATTAGCCAATATATCATATTTGCATCTCTGTAGAAAAGTCAAACTTTCACAGTTTGATTACTGAAATGTCTTTAGTCTTTACAATGTCCACTTGTTCACAGGACAAGATGTCTTTTTGCCTTGGAAATCCTGTCCATCATTCACTGCAGAATGGACCCCGAGGTGAAGGACTTCCTTGTTTATCGGTACTGTCCAGTTAACACCAGCTGCCAGACACTATGCAAGTTGGATGTCTTCACCTCGTTGGAACATACAAAGATGACGCGCTCGCCATGTCCAGGCTGGCCTTTCTGAAAATGTTGGAGCACAGATCTGTTCAAGCTGGAAAGGTAAGTCTGCCTGAATCTCACTAAAACATATAACAAATACCTGACATTATTTCAGATGGTTATTTTAGGTTTGTCTAAGAAAATGGTAAAGAACACACATCTGACACAAATAGTAGCCACTGGGGCTTTTCTTTGAGGTGTCATAAAAGACATTTTGACAAATAATAGTAGATGTAGTGTTTGTGATTGGTTATTACTGTGTTGCATGTTAACTTATCATTGACAGGTGAGGTGCCACCCATATGAGGGCTTGTTCCTGGCCACAAAACAGGAAGTGGATACCTTTTGTTGACCTGATCAGAGGCAACGTGAGAAGTGTAAGAAAGTTTTGATTTGTTTATACTAATAGTTGTTTATACAGATATTTTGTCTTTGCTTTTGTTTGGTTGTTTAAGTATGTCAAGATGTGTGTAATATACTGACTTTATAGGCAACTTACTGGGGTGCTGCCAAGTTCACTCCTGGCAGAGAGAAGTTTCTGGAGGTCAGATCAATCGTTGCTGAATGTAAAATTTACTACAGTTTCCTCCATTATAAAGTTGTAGCTGTTCTTTGCCACAGTAATAAGGATTTATACATTCTTCTAGTGTTAGCTCCTGTCTCCAGAGACAATAGAACCAATGATGTATTCCCCAACATAGTTCTGTAACTGACAGGAGTAAGTGCAGAGAGTTTGTGCTGAGATTGTTTTTCTGATTCCAAAGTCATGAAAGAACTTTAAATGTCAATGTATTTGTTAAATTTTTTGTTGAATGTAACAAAATTCTTTGTATTCAGTTATAGTTATATGTAGATGTAATCATATGACATACATTATTCATGTTTTTTTTACAATTCTAATTGATATTTAGCTGTTCTTTACACAATGTTTTTATATTTGAAATAATATTTTGTGAGTTGAGGGAGTTTTGTTTGGACCATTTTTTATCATGAAGGTGTCTGATGCTGATCTGTCTTCATATTTCCTTTAAATTAGATATAGTTGAAATAGTTGCGAGTCAGAATGAGATAGAGGTCAAAGGTCATGACCAAGCACAATAGCTGTTAAAGAAACAATGATGACATTTTCAGTCCACGTAAAAAAAAATTGTACCTGCAGTGTGTGTGTGTGTGTGTGTGTGTGTGTGTGTCCTCAGTGAAGTGTATCAGTCTCTGCAGTAGCTTCCAGCTGCAGCAGTCAGTTCAGTTTCTGTTCAGTCTGACTGAGGGAGGTTTTTGTACGACGCTTTTTCACTGTGTGAACACACGCTGACTGTTGATTTCATGATAACTCTGACAGTAGTAAACTGCTGCATCTTCAGTCTGGACTCCACTGATGGTCAGAGTGAAGTCAGAGTTTGATCCACTGCCTGAAAAACGACCTGGAATCCCTGATACTCGAGAAGTTGTCCTATAGATAAGTAGTTTAGGAATTTCTCCATCTCTCTGTTGATACCAGGATAAAAAGTCAGAATTATAAACATTCTGACTGGTCCTACATCTGATGGAGACGGAGCCTCCCAGAGCAGAGCTCACTGCTCCAGGCTGAGTCACTGTGACCTGGCCTCTGGACTCTGAGGATACAGAGACAAAACATAAAGCAGCGTCATGGTTTTGTGGGCTTCATTTCAGAGGGACGGATGTTCATAGAGGAGAGGAGTTTGATTCTCTGGACTTTACCTGTGAAGCAGCAGCAGAGGAGAGTCCAGATGAGGACGCAGATCAAAGTCATGTTTTTGATGAGGAGGATTTCTGTGGCTTCTGTTGTCATGAAGGACAGCTGTCAGTCATCCAGTGTTCAACTCTCAGGACTATAAACTCTCCCAGAGCACTGGAGCATGGTGCTGCTGATGCAAAGTGGCTCTATATGGAAATGCTCTGACTGACTCCAGCAGGGACTTGGATTAATCTGATGATGCTGTTTATCAATGGATCAATCACTTTATCAGAGTATTGATAAGACATTTGTTTTAAAAACTCTTTTATGTGATTTTGGTTTTATGCTTCTAGACACATTTTGTTTAAAACATTTAAGTTATTTCATTTTATTGCTAGAGAAAAAAAATGTAAATTTAAATTTAAATTAACTAGTGCTGGGCAACGATTACATTTTTCTTGTGAATAATGACGATTAATCGCATTGTTATGTGCAAAATTGAATCATCAAGTAGTGTATTGCTTTATTTAAATGTACTGCTACATACAAAAATGCAATAACATGTGGTTTGCAAACAGCTTTTTACCAGCAGTATTGCCTTTACACAGTAGCAATAAAATATTTCTTCTAAAACTCAACATAAACATTAATGTAATCAAATCAAATATTAAACCAAAGCTATTTGCCACTGCCAGGGAATTACCTTTTATCTAGCTTGCTGAAACATGTTACCGTCAGACTTTTTCTAAGCAGGTATCAGCAGAAACATTTTCTTTTATCAGGGAGCAGCAGAAACAGTCTATGTTCAGTAGCAAAGTTAAATTGTCTTGAACTTTTTGTCTGTGACGCGCAGCACAAATCATTGGAAGAGAGACTGATCCTCGCTGTTTGTGAGTTTCCAGAATCTAAATAGTTATCAGGACATCAACAGGAGGGAATTCACATGGCAGAGCATCTCTGCAAAACTAAATGCAGGCCTATCAGGTAAAGTTAGCCTATGTGTAATTTTAATTTAAGTTAAAAAGGCTACGGCTGTGTACTTTGTTAATGTGCAATAAAAAAATTGTCGAACTTTAATTAATTAATGCGTTAACACTCCAGCCCTGAAAGTAACATATCAAATTAAAACAGTCATATTTTCACATGTCAGCTGATAAAATGTTATAAACAGAAACTATTTTTGCTGAGTTTGTTTGTGTCAAAGTCAGAGAGCCGTGTCTCTCTACAGTCAGAGGTTTTTGTACGGCGGCTCAATGAGTTTGTATCACTGTGGTACACGTTCGGTGGAGGAACCAGACTGGATGTTGGAAGTAAGTCAAACCTTTAACAAAACTTTTATAATCAGCGTGCCATAAACTATTTGACTTTCCATATTGTATATATATGTATATATATACAATATATGTATAAAGTTTATTAAAATTTTTTGCACTAAGAAACAAAGTTCACTTTAGTAATAGAAATTTACCAACTCATTGTATAAATAGTAAATATAAATATTAAGCCACAACAGAAATCATTATTTCCAACCTTAATGCTTGTAGCTTCAGTTCAGTCTGTCAAAGTCAGAGAGCCGTGTCTCTCTACAGTCAGAGGTTTTTGTACGGCGGCTCAATGAGTTTGTATCACTGTGGTTGACTTTTGGTGGAGGAACCAGACTGGATGTTGGAAGTAAGTTTCTGCTCAAATACTAAATACAATATTATCAAGTCCTGCTTTAAATTATACTTTTGAATGTATAAGGCAGATAAATAGATCTTGTTTTAATTGTAAAACTTTTATTGTTCATGTTTTTATTTCTCTTCCTTTACCATGGAGGCTAACTCAGAGCAGCTTAACCAAACTGTTCTTCACACAGTCCTGTCAAAATGAAATGTAATCAACTTGGAGTGGAGAAAATATAAAACTTTAATCTTAACGTAAAAATATTTAGATTAGTTTATTTTAAAATGTTCACCACAATAATGGCTGTTGTTGTGATTAAATACAATTCACTTTCTTCATGTAAACTTGAAGTGAAGATAAAGATGGCTGTTTTAAAAATGATGCCTGTTGTTATGTATTTGGTAAAAGAACAATATTTCCACAGTTAAAGTAAAAGGACAACTGGCACTACTTTTATAAGTTTACACAGTGGTCAGTATATCTGTCAGTGAGTGAAGTGATACAGCTGAGCAGTGATACCTGTGTGACTGAATTTGCACTTGAGCAGTAAAGATGTTTAAATTGTATCTAATAGTTCAACTCATCATTATAGCTGTTAATGGAAGTGAAGAAACACTTTGGTAATGATTGAAATCCAGATGAAGAACATCTGTTTCTGGTCAGTTCATTTCTGTATTTGTTTCCACTGAATAAATTATTGTACAGTCAAGTTTTTTGATGATATTGATAAGAAAGATTGTAATTTATTTCCAGTGTAGTTTGATATATTTCAGGTCATTCTGTATGATGATTCTCTCTGTGCTGATTTGCATGAGAGGCTTCTTAAAGGGAAGTGAAACAATGTGTGAGTGAGTGACTGGTGGAGCAGAAAAAACATCTGACAGAAACTCAGCTCTCACACAGTAAAGGTGTCCTCTAAGCTGATTGGTGTCTCCTAGGTGATGTCCGTCCCACCCTGACGGTGCTGCCCCCCTCCAATGAAGAGCTGCTGCAGGGGAAGGCCACGCTCATGTGCCTGGCCAACAAGGGCTTCCCCTCAGACTGGAGTCTGGCCTGGAAGGTGGACGGCAGCAGCAGCAGCAGCTGGGAGGAGAGCAGGAGCCCCGGGGTGCTGGAGAAGGACGGCCGCTACAGCTGGAGCAGCACCCTGAGGCTCCCTGCAGACCAGTGGAGGAAGGTGGGGTCTGTGACCTGTGAGTCCACCCAGGGCTCCCAGACTCTGGTCTCAGAGACACTGAGGAGAGACCAGTGTTCCCAGTCCTGACCTGACTCACTGGGACTCTGCTACTGGTTTTACTCTGCTACTGCTCTCTGAACTCTGTAACTCTCTCTGTGTCTCTTTCTTTCCTTCAGTCACTCTCTAATCACATGTTTCATGGTTAAAGTTTATTTACTGGATTTCATTTTTATTATTTCAACACAATAAAGACCAGTTCATCAAATTTGTTGTTTTCATTTCTGATATAGTGACTGTACTCTCTGTTCAACTTTAAGTAGTGAAACTTCATTGATGTAATTATGCTCATGCAGATAACATTGTAAGAAAATTAAAAAAAACTTATTTTCAATTTTCTTTTCTTTTTTTACCAACAAAGATGCATTTTCCTTCATTTTATCAGGGCAGAATTATATCTGATGTAATTTCTTGTTCTCCTTGAGTCTCTGATAAAACACAGACTCTGTAAGGTGTCTCTTTATACCTGCATTAAGAGAACTTTGTCTGTGGAAACATATCAACTATCATCAACAGTACTTTATTGCCTTTGCTTGGGTTTAGCTAAAAACCTCCCTCATAAGGTGGTTAAACGGTTCTTCTGGTGGATGTGCTGCTAATGAAACCTGTAATCTTCTCCCTACGTTGTGTCTTAGGCAGACAGAGCATGTTTGACAAATGTTGTGAGGGTTTTGTTGTGAAACCCTTCATGATCCAGTGTCTTGCTTGACCACAATATTTCATTAGTGATACAGTTACAGTTTTACAACACCAGCACTCTGTAGTTTTCTAGTAAGGCTAAAATAAAAAGGAAGAAGAAGAATTGGTTAGTGTTAGATATTAGGCTCTGGCTGCTGCTCCTGTTTAGGAGGGAAAACTTTCAGCAATGACAACAAGACAGTAATTCTTGTTCAATGGTCAATCAATTTTATTATCACGTCCCTCATTTCGCTGTAAATAAAACAAATTATGGCATGTTATTCTGGGTGACACTCTGCTCTGTGTGTGAAACAGCCTCTCCGAATGAGTTTCAACCTTGAGCTTCCAGGCTGTCTGATAACACATCTCACACACAGAGATGTTGTTGTTCACATTTCATTACATCTCTAACACTGAGCGACTTATTCAGTTCCCCTTTTCTCTGTAGGGGAGAGCATGGGCAAAACTCTGGACCATGTTTAAAAAAGGGATTTAAACAATAACATCAAACAACAAGGAACGAGCAGGCAGCATTGTTTTCCTGTAAAAAATGGCGTCAATCTGTTAGCGTGTGTCACATTTTATCATCAACACAGCAGCAGCACACAAAGAAACATCCAGCATAACATAAAAGCAACAGACACATGACATGACAATAAGCAAAACTGAGAAACATATCTCAACATTTTAAAAAAATATATAAATTATTTCACTATCTACATTAGTGTCTTGTTTTTTTGATAACTAACTTTGGATATATTGTTTCAACACTTCTCTAAAAAAAACTATAAATAAAAATACTACTGCAAATTCTGTATTTCCATGATTTTGTTTCACTTTTGTTAAGCTGTTATTTCTTTAATACTGCATTAATATTTAAACACCTAGTGTTATGGTTTCTGTGCAGCTGGTGAGTCAGATCAGTTCCTCTCCAGCTGAGGGAGGTTTTTGTACGACGTTGTATCACTGTGTGAACGGGAAGCTGTAACCACCCTGGTGACAGTAATAAACTCCTGCATCTTCAGTCTGAACTCCTCTGATGGTCAAAGTGAAGTCAGTTCCAGACTGACTCCCACTGAAACGGTCTGAAACTCCAGACTGACGACTTGTAGCATAATAAATCAAAAGTTTAGGAGATTCTCCAGCTTTTTGAAGATACCAGTGAAGGTAGTTACTCATGGTTGAACTGGCTTTACATCTGAGAGAGACAGTCTGTCCTGGAACAACAGACTGAGCTCCAGGAGACTGAGTCAGGATGATTTCTGCTGATGAATCTGGAAAACATGAAAAAGAGGAGAAGGGTTATTGAGACAAATCCAGCTTGGAGAAAGATGATCAATATCCAAACAGAAGAGTCTCATTTCTTTAAGATGGAGAACAGATGGAAGAAGGTAAATGCTGCTTGTTTCAGTGTTTCTCCATCACAGCAGAACATCATTGTGGTGAACCTGGTTGCATCCTGAAGTTTTCAGAAGAGAGTCTCACCCTGAACAAGGAGCCCCAGGGTGGCCAGCAGTAGAATCAGTGACATCATCATTGTGCTGCCGGCGTGTCAGTGGCTCTGAAAGGCCTGGACAGCCACTGATCAACACTGGCCTCTTAACGGCTGGGAGCAGAGAGGCAGGACACATATGCAAACACACAGAGTCAGTGAGCTGTAGCTGTCCTCAGCATATCATGGTGATTCCCCCTCAGTGCTGAGAGCAGTGATCTACATATTTACATATTTACATGGAGAGGATACTGAAAAGTCTGGTGGTCAAAAGATCCAGTGATTTGTGGCTGTTTTGTTTTGTCTGCCTAGTTGGGAAAAAGGGTCTTTTTGACAATGATTAGTGACATTAATATTCATCTTTAGGTGTCTTTAATGTTGAGATTTCATCATGTAAAGCAGTGTTGAGTGCTCATGATCTTGCAATGTGACTGAAACCTCAACAACAGTTTGTGGATGGATGTGCAAAGACTATTTAACTGTAGTGTACTGAAACAATTTTAATTTAAACATCCAAATTGACTTAGAATATAGAAAAGGGGTCTTCATCATTACCTCTTCTTGCAGGGTGCCCTAGGTAGTGTTGGAATCCCGGGCAGGAAACCTATTGCGAGAAAAGCATAATGCTGTACTGCAGCTACCTCACTAATCTCAGTATGGATATCATGACAGAGGTTGCAAAGAGACCAAAGACGATATTATTTGAGGAAGAGGGGATGATAAAAAGAAAGTGTGACAGAGCACGAGACAGACAAGAGTAAATATCAGACTGACTTTTACTAGTTGGCGTGAGCTAAAGGAGCTAAAGCTCTAGCTGTAATTAATAATTATTAATTATAATTATTTTGCTCTGTCTTATGTTGTCGCAATACATTTATTCGTTCAGCTGACACTTTTATCCAAAGCAACTTACAATTGCTAAATATGTCAGAGGTCGCACGCCTCTGGAGCAAGTAGGGGTTAAATGTCTGGACACAATTGGGATTGAACCCGGGTCCCTCACACCAAAGGCAGGCGTCTTAACCATTGCGCCATCCCACCACACAATTGCCCCGCAATAGCTTGATGTTCCGCTGAGTTAGCAAAGCTGTTGACATTAATGATGTAATGTAATCAGAGCAAACACATGAACAGGTGTCTTATACAACAGTGTCATGTGAGTGAACAGTACTCCTAAAACTGGGAGCCAATTTCGATTATAAGGTTTTCTGATGCTGATCTGTGTCTTCATATTTTCTTTTATCTGGAAATAGTTGAAGTAGCTGTGATCCAGTATGAAGCTGAGGTCAAAGGTCATAACCAAGACTTGCTGGAGAAAGTAACTGATTTCCCCAAATTAAACCTGGTGAAACACTATTTGCCACTGACAGGGTACCTTTTATAGCTTGTTAAAGCAAGTTACCCTCGGAGCAAAGAGCATAACATCATAACAGGCATCTTCTGAGCAAAAGGTCTGTTTTCTTGTTGTTTTTTTTGAAGAAATATCAGCAGACACATTTTTCTCTTTATCAGGGAGCAACAGAAACACTTAATGTTAGAGTGAGGTAAAGTGCTTGACTCACACACACACCGCCGCTGCCAAAGTAGAATTGTCTTTAACTTTTTTGTTGCTAACGCCAGCACAAATCATTGGAAGAGAGACTGATCCTCGCTGTTTGTGAGTTTCCAGAATCTAAATAGTTATCAGGACATCAGCAGGATGGAATTCACATGGCAGAACCGCAAAACTAAATGCAGGCCTATCAGGTAAAGTTGTGTAGCCTATGTATATATCCCCTATAGTAATTAGCATGCAGTGTGTAGCTGTCCACTTAACTGCGGCATTTTATGGCTTGTCTTCCTTTTGTTTCTCTACTTCTCCCACACGCTGCATCCAATCTACCTGAAGCTTCCCTTCACTGATTCTTCGCAGGCTGATCGACATCCCGCCCCTCCTGTGACAGATGGTTTGACTGTATGTGTATTCAGAGCCGATGAGCAATGGACTTTTTAAAAACTGCTTTACATGCGATTAAATAATTGTCTGCGTTAATTGATTAATGCGTTAACACAATAATAACGGTTTAACATGCCCAGCCCCAATTAATAAATATATATATATATATATATGTGTGTGTGTGTGTGTGTGTGTCTGTGAGTCCTCAGTGAAGTGTATCAGGGATTATAATGTGATAGAAATGTATAGAGTATGACATGCTGGAAAATGGAATATGGAAAAAAGTTAAATCCACTTGATGTGAAGTGTGTTTCCTGTTTTCTTCACAAAGATTTTCTATTTGAAACTAAGAAGTAGTTATTTTTAGATGATCAACAGTTTCTTGATCTTCAAAAAATTATCTTGCCATATAATGGAGGGTTAGGGTTAGGGGGTTAGGGGTTAATTTCATGTGTATGTGTGTGTGTGTGTGTGTGTGTGTGTGTGTGTGTGTGTGTCCTCAGTGAAGTGCATCAGTCTCTGCAGTAGCTTCCAGCTGCAGCAGTCAGTTCAGTTTCTGTTCAGTCTGACTGAGGGAGGTTTTTGTACAACGCTTTTTCACTGTGTGAACACATGCTGACTGTTGATAACATGAAAACTCTGACAGTAGTAAACTGCTGCATCTTCAGTCTGGACTCCACTGATGGTCAGAGTGAAGTCAGAGTTTGATCCACTGCCGGTAAAACGATCTGGAATCCCTGATGCTTGATTGCTGGTAACATAAATGAGGAGTTTAGGAGTTTCTCCATCTCTCTGTTGGTACCAGGCTAAATAGTGGTGTGGGCTGCTATAGTGAACATTCTGACTGGTCCTACATTTGATGGAGACGGAGCCTCCCAGAGCAGAGCTCACTGCTCCAGGCTGAGTCACTGTGACCTGGCCTCTGGACTCTGAGGATACAGAGACAAAAACATAAAGCAGCGTCATGGTTTTGTGGGCTTCATTTCAGAGGGACGGATGTTCATAGAGGAGAGGAGTTTGATTCTCTGGACTTTACCTGTGAAGCAGCAGCAGAGGAGAGTCCAGATGAGGACGCAGATCAAAGTCATGTTTTGATGAGGAGGATTTCTGTGGCTTCTGTTGTCATGAAGGACAGCTGTCAGTCATCCAGTGTTCAACTCTCAGGACTATAAACTCTCCCAGAGCACTGGAGCATGGTGCTGCTGATGCAAAGTGGCTCTCTATGGAAATGCTCTGACTGACTCCAGCAGGGACTTGTCGATTACTCTGATGATGCTGTTTATCAATGGATCAATCACTTTATTACAGTAGTGATTGGATCTATTAATTCTCTTTCATATATGGATTTGGCCACAGATAAAAGTTCTTTCAAAATGTCCTCTGTTCACTAAATTAACTAACAATGTTAACATCAGTGTTGAACTGAAATTTCAACAATGGGAGTTTTGTTTATTTTGTGTCATTTTTTTCATTAATACGTCTCTCTGATCGTTTTTGTATTTTCATTTATTTAATGTAATATGGAGTCTTTTTTCCTCTACATTTCTGTTTTTTCTTTATTTTACTATGAGACAAAATATTTTCAGACATTTAACTTTACAGTAAGGGTGAAATATTTCTGTTTAATTTGTGTGGTTTGTGACAGTTTTACTTTTTACTTCATAACTATGAATGCTTGCTTGAGTTTGTTTGTGTCAAAGTCAGAGAGCCGTGTCTCTCTACAGTCAGAGGTTTTTGTACGGCGGCTCAATGAGTTTGTATCACTGTGGTACACGTTCGGTGGAGGAACCAGACTGGAGGTTAACTGTAAGTACATTTGACTCCTTTAAAAACCCAAATTCCATATTTGTTCAGTTTTATTTTATAACAGTAGACATTACTGCAATATTTCAGCTGATTATTAGAATTTCATATAATTGTAGTGATTCTTGAATGTGTCACATCATGTCCAGACTAAAATCTTCTTCAGTGAAAAAATTCTGTTTCACTGGAATTAAAATTTAAAACAGTTTTAAGATATCATGTTTCCTACAAGGTTTTTTGCGTGAAAAAAAGTAGTGGAAAATCATCTTTCAAAAGTTTTCATATCTTTCTGAAGGATATTAACTTTTCATGGACATGACAAATTATTTTTTAAAACATTACTGTTGCTGTATTAGTAAGTTTAATTTTTTGTTACATAAGTCAGTAATCCAGTAGTAGTCAGCACATTTTTATTGAACAAATCAAACACACACCTTCGAGATCTTTTCTGTTTCAGAAATTTTAAAGTGAACAGAACATTAAAAAATACTCCTGAAATGTTTCATATTAGATGATGTATTTTTTTACTTTAACATCAAATACGTTTGTAGTTTGTTGATTAAACATGAATAAATCAGAGGAAAAAAAATGTCAGTTTAAACTTTTTATCTTTAGTACTGAAACCTGTCTGTTGTCATGGTTCAGCAGTGAAGCCTTTCTGTTACCATGGTTACTGAGCTCAGAGAGAGAAGTAAAACTTACATCTCAACATCTGGCAATCTTCAACTTTCTTTTTTAATTTACTATAATGTTCTTTATTATTGATCAATAAAGCACAAACAAAAATAATCATCCAAATTCAGTTTCTCAACAATGTCTTCTCTCTCTCTCTCTGCAGTGGGTCGAGTCGTCCCCACCCTGACGGTGCTGCCCCCCTCCAGTGAGGAGCTGCTGCAGGGGAAGGCCACGCTCATGTGCCTGGCCAACAAGGGCTTCCCCTCAGACTGGAGTCTGGCCTGGAAGGTGGACGGCAGCAGCAGCAGCAGCTGGGAGGAGAGCAGGAGCCCCGGGGTGCTGGAGAAGGACGGCCGCTACAGCTGGAGCAGCACCCTGAGGCTCCCTGCAGACCAGTGGAGGAAGGTGGGCTCTGTGACCTGTGAGGCCACCCAGGGCTCCCAGACTCTGGTCTCAGAGACACTGAGGAGAGACCAGTGTTCCCAGTCCTGACCTGACTCACTGGGACTCTGCTACTGGTTTTACTCTGCTACTGCTCTCTGAACTCTGTAACTCTCTCTGTGTCTCTTTCTTTCCTTCAGTCACTCTCTAATCACATGTTTCACGGATAAAGTTTGTTTACTTGATGTAATTTTGATTATTTCTACACAATAAAGACCAGTTCATCTAATTAGTTGTTTTCATTTCTGTAGTAGTGAAGGTAACAGTTGCTAGAGGTCGAGCCCCATGAACAAGGCTGAGTCCTCACTGCAGCAGCCTGGGTTTGAATCCCACCTGATCATCATAGTTTCAGTATCTGCAGTGTGATTCTAAAACACAAGCTCATTAAAAACTAAACTGTGTGACTTCAATTTGAATCATATGAATTTCAAAATACATTTAAATTACTTTATTAAATAATTATTACATAGAAATAAATATTCTATTTCAGATCTAAACAAATGAATATAAAATGTTGTTACATCTTTTAACTTATATTAACGTATCCACTTTTCAACTCATCTACAGTAGACATATATCTATGTGTCAACAATAAATGACAAATGTAAACACACAGAGTCAGTGAGCTGTAGCTGTCCTCAACATATCATGGTGTTTCCCCCTCAGAGCTGAGAGTGTTGATCTACATTTACAAGTAGAGCTACTGAAAACTTGTCATTTTTAGTATCCTCTACATGTAATATGGTAATATGGGTTTTTAGACAATTATTAGTGACACTAATATCAATGTAGGTTTGACATCTTAAGGTGTCTGTAATATGGAAATTTCATCAAGTAAAGTAGTGTTGGGTGTTTGAGGGGATGCTGAGGCCGATGATCTCAGAGAGCTTCCTCGAGAAACTCCAACCAGAAAACATGGAAGTCATCATCAGTTACATTTCTGTTTTTATGACATGATCTTCTTCAGCAGATCATCTGCTGAGGAAGATCATGTGATGTGATTGAAAGCTCCACAACAGTTAGTGGATGGATGTTGTGGTGAGTTTGTTTTCCAAGGTTAAGAATAAACATTTAGTCTCAGTGTGTTTGTGGAGTTTTGATTTGCATGTTAGAGAAAATGTGTTATTCGAAATTGTGTATATATGGGATATAGTTATATCAAGAAGGTACTTATTTCTTTAGAATTTTTATGATTTAAGTTGATATTTAGCTTTTCTACAGATGACATATGTTTATATATTCAAAATACTATTTTGTTTGTTTTGTTTGGGCAGTCTCTGATCCTGAATGTTTCTGATGACGATCTGTGTCTACATATTTGCAATTAAACGTACACAGATGAAATTGCTTTAATCCAGTATGAGGCTGAGGTCAAAGGTCACGAACAAGACTTTTCTTATCTGCTTTCCCAAGCTGGCTACTCTGGATTATTTGGCTAATCAGAAAAGACAGTGGGATTATAAAAAGATCTGAATCAACCTCGTAGATGACATTATGTGTGTACCTTTTTCCGGCAACAACGGCGTTCCCACCTGACTTGAGTGCGAGACTACAGCTAGCTGTCTAAAACACTATTTAGGTGAACTTAAACAATGGCTAAGTTGCTAAACGCATCTTGTTGTCATGTAAGAGCCCTGTTCATGTTGGACATTTTAATTGCATTTTGTGTCTGTTAAGAGGCACAAAGACACTCTTTATGTAATGCCCCTATAACTACCATTTTAGCTACGTGGGAGCTCTGGGCGTTCTGTGTTGCAAGAACCAATCCAATTCGGGTTTTTTTCTATAGACAGTACTCACAAAGGTATAACGATCAAAATTAACTTAAAAATTGCCGGAGTTCTCCTTTTAATGTGTGTTTGTTCTTAGTAAACTGTAATGTTTTTCAGAGTTAAGACTGAATGTTCCTGCGCTAAATTAAAAACTATTACAAAACTCAATTCAGTTTATGTTCTAGAGCTTTTGATCAAATTACATCACTTGTCATGGAATATTTTAACTTTGATGTCAATGTGGAGAAGAAATCCTAAAAATGCTCAGAGGAATTAGAATTAGAAAATCTACATTTCAGTGAAAGCTGTGACTGAAAGCTCCACAACAGTTAGTGGAAAGACTTTGTGTAGAGGTTGTTTTTCTCATTCAAAGGTCAAAATAACGTTTACCCTCAATGTATTTGTTGAAGTTTTTTGTTGCACGTAAGAGAAAATGTGTCTTGTATACTTTGTATTCAGTTACAGTAATATATATTTAGATTTAGTTTTATCATGTAGGTTACTAAACTCTGTTTATTATTCCAATTGATATTGACCTGTTCTTTACACAAAGATATTTGTGTATTTGAAATGGTGAGTTGAGGGAGATTTGTTTGGGCCATATTTTATAATTAAGTTGTCTGATGCTGATCTGTTTCTTCATATTTACCTTAAAGTTGATATAGTTGAAATAGTTCTGAGCCAGAATAAGGTAGAGGTCAAAGGGCGTGACCAGGAACATTAGCAGTGAAAGCAAGAATGGTGAAGTTTTCAGTCTCTTTTCATGATGTGAATGTGTAGGTTTTTCTGTGTGTGTGTGTGTATGTGTGTGTGTGTGTGTGTGTGTGTGTGTGTGTGTGTGTGTGTGTGTGTCCTCAGTGAAGTGTCTCAGTCTCTGCAGTAGCTTCCAGCTGCAGCAGTCAGTTCAGTTTCTGTTCAGTCTGACTGAAGGAGGTTTTTGTACGACGCTTTTTCACTGTGTGAACACAGCTTGACTGTTGATAACATGAGCACTCTGACAGTAGTAAACTGCTGCATCTTCAGTCTGGACTCCACTGATGGTCAGAGTGAAGTCAGAGTTTGATCCACTGCCTGTAAAACGACCTGGAATCCCTGATTCTCGAGTGTTAGCATAGTAAATGAGGAGTTTGGGAGTTTCTCCATCTCTCTGTTGGTACCAGGCTAAACGGTTCCCACCAGCTACATTCTGACTGGTCCTACATCTGATGGAGACGGAGCCTCCCAGAGCAGAGCTCACTGCTCCAGGCTGAGTCACTGTGACCTGGCCTCTGGACTCTGAGGATACAGAGACAAAAACATAAAGCAGCGTCATGGTTTTGTGGGCTTCATTTCAGAGGGACGGATGTTCATAGAGGAGAGGAGTTTGATTCTCTGGACTTTACCTGTGAAGCAGCAGCAGAGGAGAGTCCAGATGAGGACGCAGATCAAAGTCATGTTTTTGATGAGGAGGATTTCTGTGGCTTCTGTTGTCATGAAGGACAGCTGTCAGTCATCCAGTGTTCAACTCTCAGGACTATAAACTCTCCCAGAGCACTGGAGCATGGTGCTGCTGATGCAAAGTGGCTCTCTATGGAAATTACTTGCTTTGTCTTCTTTAAAAAATGCTATAGAAAGTATTATATCCTCATTAAAAAATCTATTTTTCCCAGCACAAATAATCTCTTCAGCTACATTGTTCCTGCTCTCATAACAGTTTGAGCAACATCACTGTTTCAGATTTTCTAATGTTGTCTCTGTACCAGAATAGATAACAGGGTCGAGGTTACACAGAACTGTCACCTCCTCCTGCTGAGCTGTGGAGACACACTGATACTCATGTGTAACTGAATCTTAAAGAATGTGTTGTTCTTCATATCACATTTACTTTGCTTTCAAAGGTTTGTCTTCTATTTGTTACTTAATATTTTATTCGTATGACTTGATTTGCTGTCAGCGGTTGAGTTTTTCACAAATGTTTCAATAGTAATATGTGCCATTGAAAAGAGTTTAAAAAGTCAGACAGTATTATTTGTTAATGAAATCAAAATTTTAACTTTTTTTTTGAAATTGCTGCATGCTTAACATTACAGTTCTATGTAAGACACTGTTCTTTTTCCACAGTCAAACAAATCGTGTGTGTTTCATCAGTAAACTCTATTGGTCTAAAAATTTAGGACTGAAAGTTTTTTCTTCAAAGTAAAAATCATGTCACCATAAGATCCATGAAGTAGCTGTTCTGGAGCTTTCGATCAAATTACATGATCTTCATCAGCAGATAGAGTTCACCAAGCTCTCATGGAATATTTAAACTTAAAATAATCCAGAAAAGAAGTCCCAGAAATGCTCAAAAGAATGGAAATTTGAAAATCTATATTTTAATGCAAACTGAGCGACTCCATCTGCTGAAGAAATGCAAGGTCAGGAATGAACTTTAAATCTGAATGTAATTGATGAAATTTTGAGTTGGATGTAGGACACAACTATTCCAATTATTGCACATGTGTTTCCTATCTGCAGTTATAGTTAAATATATGTAAACATATTCAGTAGGTCACCTATGTTTTTTGGTTTGGTTTTAATTCACATTGATCTTTTCTTAACATAGGTTTATACAATTAAAGCCATGTTTTGATCATGATTTTTTTCTGATGCGGATCTGTGTCTTCATATTTTTGTTTCATTTCTGTTGTTCAGTATGAAGCTGAGGTCAAAGGTCATACCCAAAACTTTTGTAATTAACTGTCCCAAACTGGATCTTTTTAATTTATTGGAAAAGAGATACAAACATGGGATTATAATAGGATATAGTTGGATGGTGAGAAGCTGTGAGGGAGAAAGTACTTTTATTTCAACTACATAATTTTTTGTAAAATAACTTGTTTTTCTACATGTTTGTTGGTGGTTGAACAATTATGGTGAGATTGTGTCTGTACAGTGTGTGTGTGTGTGTGTGTGTGTGTGTGTGCCCTCAGTGAAGTGTATCAGTCTCTGCAGTAGCTTCCAGCTGCAGCAGTCAGTTCAGTTTCTGTTCAGTCTGACTGAAGGAGGTTTTTGTACGACGCTTTTTCACTGTGTGAACACATTCTGGCTGTTGATCCAGTGATAACTCTGACAGTAGTAAACTGCTGCATCTTCAGTCTGGACTCCACTGATGGTCAAAGTGAAGTCAGAGTTTGATCCACTGCCTGTAAAACGACCTGGAATCCCTGATGCTCGAGTGCTAGCATGGTAAATAAGGAGTTTAGGAGTTTCTCCATCTTTCTGTTGGTACCAGGCTAAACGGTGGTTGTTGTTATAAACATCTACATTCTGACTGGTCCTACATTTGATGGAGACGGAGCCTCCCAGAGCAGAGCTCACTGCTCCAGGCTGAGTCACAGTGACCTGGCCTCTGGACTCTGAGGATACAGAGACAAAAACATAAAGCAGCGTCATGGTTTTGTGGGCTTCATTTCAGAGGGACGGATGTTCATAGAGGAGAGGAGTTTGATTCTCTGGACTTTACCTGTGAAGCAGCAGCAGAGGAGAGTCCAGATGAGGACGCAGATCAAAGTCATGTTTTTGATGAGGAGGATTTCTGTGGCTTCTGTTGTCATGAAGGACAGCTGTCAGTCATCCAGTGTTCAACTCTCAGGACTATAAACTCTCCCAGAGCACTGGAGCATGGTGCTGCTGATGCAAAGTGGCTCGCTATGGAAATTACTGGATTTGTCTTGTCAATAATAATGTTTTTTTGTAACATATTGGCCTAACATTTCTGAATGCCACCTGCTAAAGTACAAAAAAGAGCAGTATGAGCAATAAGAGCAGTAGGCCATTCAGTGCTTTTACAAAATGTAAATCTTGGCTTAATGCTACTCTCTACCATCAAGTGGATGTGTTTCTGACAGTAGCTGCCAGAGTTTCTATAAGTTTCACTTTGCTGTGATACGTCAACAGATGTTTCAATAAAATAGATTTAGAATTGTTTGAGATTGAAAGCCTTTTGCTAGTCGCACAAAGTTTAAAATGGATGACAATATTCTTTGCATCTTTGACTTTGACACAATAATGGCAGTACTTACAGCTGTGGAAAGAATGTCTATCTCCCTTGTTCTCTATTCATCCTGCAACTTTTTGGCTAACAGCTGACTTTAACTACACAAGGTCTGGTACCGCTGACCTGCAGCACAGTCGCATCTTCATGTCAAGGATGGTGCGTTCAATAGAGTAACGCAGAGTTACTAGGTTTAGTATCTGTTACTATTTTACTGTTTGGGAAATAGTAATCCCTTACACTACTAGTTACCGGTACTGATTAAAACGTTACTGCCCAACTCTGATGTTGTAGATTTCTTGAGGTGATCCACTGCATGTTATTAAAGTTTCAGATAAGCATCCATTTACTAAAACCCTCCGATAACTGTCCATCAAAAAAAAACATTAAAAAACTTGATGAGACAAAGTAAAATCAGAAACCAATCTTTAGATTAAAAAGTGCAGCTGGATGTTTGTTAAAAGAAAAAAATCAACAAACAATAATCTAACATGGGCCAAAGACTTCTCAAAATGTTTGTAGATTCTTTTCATTGTTTTCACGTGACGTCACATTGCAAAGAAAACGCTCCCTTGGAGGGCAAAAAATACGATATTTTCCACTGCCCGCCAACCAGGAAGCAAGTTACTCTGTTACTTTGAGTTTGTTACTTTGAGTTTGTTACTTTTGTGTTGCCAAAATGCTGGTTGGTTGTTGTGCTTTCAGATGCACTAATTGAGGAGGAGAAAAGCCTGGGCTGTGTTAAGTGAGGGATTCCCCACAAGGTAAACGTAAACATTACCTCAGCCGTGCGGCGGCAGGGACATGGCGGTTTTTAACGGTGGAAATAGAAATATAGCAATGAACTGTAACATAGATCGGAACTGGAAGGGTTCAACACTTCCAGTTTGTGTTCATATCTTTCTTTTTTTTAAGTTGAAAGGTGATCTAGATAAATTTAACTACTATTAGCGTCTCTACGTGGGAGTCATGCTGTGAGCCGCTATGTTGGTCTGTTGTTTTGCCCTTAAGGTCACCACGCATGTCACATGACTGAAAATCATGAATTGAGGATGAAGAGCTCGGTGTCGTTAACGCATTTACCAGCAGTGGACAAACTGTCGGGGATCATGTCCCCAATCAACAGCTGTGAACACTGAGATTTTGATGATGTTTTCAAACCTTTTCATCATAAGTGATGTGATGTCAACTGGACTCAACCTAAATCTGTTTTAAATTACTATTATGTTTGTAACTAGTACCACATGAGATCATTTTCTTATTTGGGAATATGACTTTAGCCGAGAGAGTTTTGAAAAAGATGTTAAGAGACACTTTCAGGCTGTTCTGTGATATTATGTCATGAAGACATGCTTGGATTTACAGGATTCAGCACTTTGGTAACACTTTTCAGACTAATTACAATATTGCACTCTGAAACAAGAGACTGTCTTACCAGAAATATTCATGGAAAAGTTATACCTGTCAAAATGAGGGTAAAAAAACATACAAGTAAGAAAGTCATCTATAGATCTGTATAGTGTTTATGTACAGCTACTGGCTTTGACTGTGTATGTGTGTGTGTGTGTGTGTGTGTGTGTGTGTGTGTGTGTGTGTGTGTGTGTGTGTGTGTGTGTGTGTGTGTGTGTGTGTGTGTGCGTCCTCAGTGAAGTGTATCAGTCTCTGCAGTAGCTTCCAGCTGCAGCAGTCACTTCAGTTTCTGTTCAGTCTGACTGAGGGAGGTTTTTGTACGACTCTTTTTCACTGTGTGAACAACCACTGACTGTTGATATAGTGATCACTCTGACAGTAGTAAACTGCTGCATCTTCAGTCTGGACTCCACTGATGGTCAGAGTGAAGTCAGAGTTTGATCCACTGCCTGTAAAACGACCTGGAATCCCTGATGCTCGAGTGCTAGCACGATAAATGAGGAGTTTAGGAGTTTCTCCATCTCTCTGTTGGTACCAGGCTAAAGAGTTCCCACCAAGTACATTCTGACTGGTCCTACATGTGATGGAGACGGAGCCTCCCAGAGCAGAGCTCACTGCTCCAGGCTGAGTCACTGTGACCTGGCCTCTGGACTCTGAGGATACAGAGACAAAAACATAAAGCAGCGTCATGGTTTTGTGGGCTTCATTTCAGAGGGACGGATGTTCATAGAGGAGAGGAGTTTGATTCTCTGGACTTTACCTGTGAAGCAGCAGCAGAGGAGAGTCCAGATGAGGACGTAGATCAAAGTCATGTTTTTTATGAGGAGGATTTCTGTGGCTTCTGTTGTCATGAAGGACAGCTGTCAGTCATCCAGTGTTCAACTCTCAGGACTATAAACTCTCCCAGAGCACTGGAGCATGGTGCTGCTGATGCAAAGTGGCTCTCTATGGAAATGACTTGCTTTGTCTTCTTTAAAAAATTCTATAGAAAGTATTATATCCTCATTAAAAAATCTATTTTTACCAGCACAAATAATCTCTTCAGCTACATTGTTCCTGCTCTCATAACAGTTTGAGCAACATCACTGTTTCAGATTTTCTAATGATGTTAATACACATTTCTGCCATCTAATGTTGTCTCTGTAACAGAATAACAGGGTTGAGGTTACACAGAACTTTCACTCTCCTGCTGAGCTGTGGAGACACATTGATACTCATGTGTAACTGAATCTTAAAGAATGTGTTGTTCTTCACATTTACTTTGCTTTCAAAGGTTGAAATTCATTGTTTGGCTTCTATTTGTTACTTAATATTTTATTCGTATCACTTGATTTACTGTCAGCGGTTGAGTTTTTCACAAATGTTTCAATAGTAATATGTGCCATTGAAAGGAGTTTGAAAAGTCAGACACTGTTATTTCTTATTGAAATCACAAATTAAACTTTTTTTTGAAATTGCTGTATGGTTAACATTACAGTTCTATGTTCTTTTTCTACAGTAGAACAAATCATGTCTGTGTTTCGTCAGTAAACTCTATTGGTCTAAAAAATTAGGACTGAAAGTTTTTTCTTCAAAGTAAAAATCATTTCACCATAAGATCCATTAAGTAGCTGTTCTGGAGCTTTCGATCAAATTACATGATCTTCATCAGCAGATAGAGTTCACCAAGCTCTCATGGAATATGTAAATTTCAAATAATCCAGAAAAGAAGTCCCAAAAATGCTCAGAAGAATGAAAATTTGAAAATCTATATTTTAATGCAAACTGGGCGACTCCATCTGCTGAAGAAATACAAGGTCAGGAATGAACTTTAAATCTGAATGTAATTGTTGAAATTTTGAGTTAGTGTAGGACACAACTATTCTAATTGTTGCACATGCGTTACCTATCTGCAGTTATAGTTAAATATATGTAAATGTGTTCAGTGGGTCACCTATTTTTTTGGCTTGGTTCTAATTCACATTGATCTTTTCTTAACCCATTTAATCCCAAATTTTTCCCACACACAAAAATATCCAAATCATGTGTCATTAGTATCCCTTTGAAACAATCAATCATAATTTTTAGAAATTTTCATGGAAAAGTGTGTGAAAAGTGTGTTTTATGATCGGTCACACTGTGACCGGTGGGATACTGTGTTGTATCAACCATTGGACAGACTGAATATAGGTCTATTTGACCTGTGCAGTGTGTTTTTGTTTGTTTGTTTGTTTGTTTGTTTGTTTGTTTGTTTGTGTGTGTGTGTGTGTGTGTGTGTGTGTGTGTGTGTGTGTGTGTGTGTGTGTGTGTGTGTGTGAAGGTGAGCAGGTTGATGGTCCCTCCTCTCTAACATCTCTGTAAAAGAGATGGCCATTTACAAGAGCACTGTTGATAGACCATGCAAAGATGGGCCACCACCACTTCTTTGACCTGATTGAGATATGGTATCGTGAAACCTGTTGGTCGTGAAGGTCTACACCACCCATGTGCTCATTGTATCGGCTGATGCATTCTGGTTGTTGGACGTTGTCAAAGGCACGTCGATGCCTGTTCCATCTCTTGACAGAGGTCTCAGTGTATTTTTCATCCATGTTTGTTGCCACTGTGACAATGTTATTGTCCTTCCAACGGACCAGCAGCTTCTCTCCTTGGCTCAGAATCTCAGAGGTTCCCCTGGGTATCTTCATGAAGGCATTCACTGGTGTGAATGGGACATCAAACAGGCGGTTCTGCCTCATGGTTCCAGAGCTAAAGAGAGGTCCAGAGGTAAAGAGGTTGTCATGGAAGAACTTGCAACCTTGAGGCACCTGAGCTTGTAGTATGGGATCATGCTCTCATCCACTGACAGCCATGGCGTGATTGAGCTCAGAGAAGATGTGTCTAACCTGAAAAAATGGGTCATTAGTGATCTTAGTGTTGTCAACCACATGAACTGAGGCCATTATATCATCAAAGCGGTTTCTCTGCATTGCACCTGAAATGCTCTCACTGTTCACATTACTGTCAACTGACCAGTACATGTGTCTTCTTGGGACAAAGCTATATCCACTTGCAATTAGGATCCCATAGAAGGTGAGGAGCTCATCCATACTTAGATTCAGTTGCTTTCCCTTGGTCTGGGTGGAGTAGAGGTTGGACATTTCAACTGTGATCTCTCTCAGGGTGGGTGGATACATGAGTAAGAAAATATCCACTGGATTGGGGCAGCTTTGTTTTACACATTCTGCAGCATTTGGTCTGTATACTGTGTAGTCTGGAATAACAGCAGTAGAAGGCCTCTTGGATTAAATACTGACCACTTGCAGTTTTGCCCTTGGTTCTTCTGACTGAGTTGGCTGAACCCTTTGGCTTAGGACGCCTTTCGGTCTTCTGGTAGGTCCCTCTGCCGCTTAGAGGCCCTTGGGTCTTCTAGGTGGCCTTCGTGTGTATGTGCGTGTGTGTGTGTGGAAAGTTAGGTAGAATAAATTAGCTAGCTAGTCTTTGTGTGGGTGTGTGTGTGTGGAAAGTTGCAGTAGGTAGGAAGTTAGGTAGCAGCAGAATTAGCTAGCAGAATTAGCTAGCTAGCTAGTCTTCCTTGGGTCTCTGTATGTGTGTGTGTGGTGTGCGTGTGTGTGCCTACTTGTAATTGCATGTGTGTGTGTGTGTGCGTGCATGTGTGGAAAGTTAGGTAGAATTAGTTAGCTAACTAGTCTTTGTGTGTGTGTGGAAAGTTGCAGTAGGTAGGAAGTTAGGTAGCAGCAGAATTAGCTAGTTAGCTAGCCTTGGGTGTGTGTGGGTGTGTGGGTGTGTGTGTGTGTGTGTGTGTGCGCGTGTGTGTTTCTGTGTGTGTGTCTGTGTGTAAAATTAGGTAGAAAGTTAGGTAGCAGCAGAAAGTAAGGTAGAACAGTCAGCTTATGTGTATTAGCATGTAGATACAATGAGTTATCCCACCGGTCACTATTGTTGCCGGTGACATGTTTGTGAGTTCTATGACCACATTAAACAAAGTTGAGTAATTGCAAATACATATATCAATACTAGACACCTTAAACATGATATGTACCAAAAATCTATGCCCTATCTTTATGTTAACATACTTTAATAACCTTTTCTGTGGGAGCTTTCTTGCTGCCATCCTCTTCTCTTGACGCAAACAGGAAGTAAACAGCTCTGGTCATGTGACAATTTACAGTAAACATGCGACACTGCACATATTTAATTGAGACCCTTTATTATTTCAATATCTGCTGGAAATGTATTGATAGATCATTCAATAGCATTTTTAGAGCCTTAGAAATAAAACATTTTTTTACGGTCACTATTGTGACCGGTGGGATTAAATGGGTTAACATAGGTTTATAAAATTAAAGCCATGTTTTAGTAGTGAATTTTTTCTGATGTGGATGTGTGTCTTCATATTTTTGTTTGATTTCTGTTGTTCAGTATGAAGCTCAGGTCAAAGGTCATACCCAAAACTGTTTGTAATTAACTGTCCCAGACTGGATCTTTTTAATTTATTGGAAAATAGATACAAAACATGGGATTATAATCGGATATAGTTGGATGGTGAGAAGCTGTGATGGAGAAAGTACTTTTATTTCATTTTTTGTGAAATAACTTGTTTTTCTACATGTTTGTTGGTGGGTGAACAATTATGGTGAGATTGTGTCTGTACAGTGTGTGTGTGTGTGTGTGTGTGTGTGTGTGTGTGTGTGTGTGTGTGTGTGTGTGCGTGTGTGTGTGTGTGTCCTCAGTGAAGTGTATCAGTCTCTGCAGTAGCTTCCAGCTGCAGCAGTCAGTTCAGTTTCTGTTCAGTCTGACTGAGGGAGGTTTTGTACTGACGCTTTTCACTGTGTGAACATATGCTGACTGTTGATATAATGTTCACTCTGACAGTAGTAAACTGCTGCATCTTCAGTCTGGACTCCACTGATGGTCAGAGTGAAGTCAGAGTTTGATCCACTGCCTGTAAAACGACCTGGAATCCCTGATGCTCGAGTGCTAGCAATATAAATGAGCAGTTTAGGAGTTTCTCCATCTCTCTCTTGGTACCAGGCTAAAAAGTGGTTGCCATTGTAATAAACATCCTGACTGGTCCTACATTTGATGGAGACGGAGCCTCCCAGAGCAGAGCTCACTGCTCCAGGCTGAGTCACTGTGACCTGGCCTCTGGACTCTGAGGATACAGAGACAAAAACATAAAGCAGCGTCATGGTTTTGTGGGCTTCATTTCAGAGGGACGGATGTTCATAGAGGAGAGGAGTTTGATTCTCTGGACTTTACCTGTGAAGCAGCAGCAGAGGAGAGTCCAGATGAGGACGCAGATCAAAGTCATGTTTTTGATGAGGAGGATTTCTGTGGCTTCTGTTGTCATGAAGGACAGCTGTCAGTCATCCAGTGTTCAACTCTCAGGACTATAAACTCTCCCAGAGCACTGGAGCATGGTGCTGCTGATGCAAAGTGGCTCTCTATGGAAATGCTCTGACTGACTCCAGCAGGGACTTGGATTACTCTGATGATGCTGTTTATCTATGGATCAATCACTTTATCAGAGTATTGATAAGACATTTTTTAAAAACCTCTTTTATATGATTTTGATTTTATGCTTTTAGACACATTTTGTTTAAAATGTTTTCTCAGTTATTTCATTTAATTGCTACAGAAAAAAATGTAAATTTAATTTAAAATTAACTAGTGCATGGGAACGATTACATTTTTTTGCGATTAATCATGGTGGACCCGCTGCATTTTGAGGTTTTTAATTCAATACCATCAAACAATTTTAAAATACTCAACAGATGTTTACTTCATTCCAATTACAAGCAATATAAACAGCATATATGGTTAATATTTTGTGTTTACCTTTGTTAGATAACATTAAATAAATATTGGTTCCCACAAGACAGAGGGTAAAATGTGCGGGAATGTGAGAGCAGACGGTTTTGGTACTTAGATTTTGTAACAATGTTGCAACCTTGTGCCGGAACGGCAGGTGCAGAAACAAGCCGGATACCAAGATACCCGAGGTTTCCAGTGGGTGAGTTAGAAACCGGGAAAGACCGTGGCCACGGCAATAGATCCTTTTCCAGGACCGAGTTTCAGCTCGCTGACTGGGATCTGAAGGTTGACGGTAATCCGAAGGAGAGAGAGACAACAGTGGTGAGTAGGCTTTTTGGTTAAAATACAAGCGTGACTGAGGGTCAAAACGCGTTGTAGAAAACCCTGTGAATCCATAGGCACTGACAGGTGAAGGGACGGCGGAGTCCTACTGGGATATAAAATCCGTGACATTTGGACTGGACGGCGGAGTCCGTTAAAATCCGTGTATAAAAATAGGCCTAAAAATGGACGGCGGAGTCCAGCAAAATCCCGATAAAGTCCGTATAGAGACGGCGGAGTCCTGAAAGGCACTTGAGAAGTGGCCTATAAAATCCGTAAGTGGACGGCGGAGTCCTATAAAATCCGTAAGGGGACGGCGGAGTCCAATAAAGTCCGAAACGTATAGAGACGATGGAGTCCTACAGGTACCCGACAAATTACGTGTAAACATCTATGGGGAGTAGAGGGCCGATAAAATCCGTGGAAAGGAGTGAATGAGTGAGTGATTGGGAAAAGAGTTCCACTTGGAATCTTCTTCCATATAAAACAGCGGGGTTGTAAACAGTAAAACTGACGCGGATGCAGAGGCAAGAATTCTACACTCGTGAGAGTTGAAGTGAGAATTACCACGACAGGTGTTTTTATTACTGTCCCACTGGGTGAAAAACCAACGGTACAACACCCTAGGTGTTGAAACGTTGGACTAAATTTTACAAAAAGGGACAAGGGGAAAGTAAACCTTTAACTAAGGAAGATTTAACGTGCAAAGACTGGAAGTATGTTGAAAAATTAGATCCAAAACACATCGAGCATCTTGATAAATGGATAAATGACTACGGGTTTGAGGGACGCCTCAACACCCAAAAATTAGCTGAATTACAAGATGCAATAATAAAGAATACACAGAGTGACTCGAAGAAAAAAATAAAAAAATAAAAAAATAAAAGCCGGTTATTATTATTGTTATATAATATTATACTATGTTATTATTGAGCATGTTGGAATAGTATTGATTTTTGGAAACAAATAGCAAGTAAACGAGAAGAGGGAAGTAGACGAGCTAAAGAAAAAGAAAATAATGATAAAAAAGGAAGTGAGCACGTGCTGTTTCACAAAACAGAAAGATGATGAGCCCTTTGAGGAATATAGGGTGAGAATGACTACTGTGTTTAAAAAACATAGTGGCCTGAAAGATGATAATGTTGAGGATGGAGCGTTTAGACAACAACTAAAAAACGCCCTACATGCAAACTCAAAAGATGCAATCAGGCAATGGGTTAATAGACATTACATAGGACTGACAACAGGGAAGTTGGAGGACTATGTAAGCCATGCCCTCCATGCTGAAAAAGTGATAAATGAAAAAAAGAGTAAAAAGGCTGTAGAAAGCTTTGTCCTAGAGAAGGACACAGAAATTTTCTACCAGGCACAAGGTGGAAAAGGGGGATTTAGTGGCCAAGGACGAGGTCGCAAAGGACAGAGGGGTAGGAGAAGAGGAAAATAGGAAAATATAGGCGTGACATGACAGGATGTTGGTGTTGTGGAAGAGAAGGACATTTAGCACGAGACTGCCTGGAGAATAAAAAAAGGATAAATCTGCATGACTAGGGTCAGAAAACAAATCAAACATGTCTCCTGAATCAACTGAACCTACTGAAGTACACAATGAGGATGTCAAGGATGTCATGATAAATTTCCAAGATCTGTTAGCAATAGACAGTGTAAAACCTGAAGTAAGGGATAGGAGAGCCAAAATACTACTATTCCCTAGACATAACAAACAGGCCACCACACAGTACTGTCACAGTCCTATTAAGTGAAGGAAGAAATGCACTATCTGAGTTACAAAAAATCACAACAGGCCCAGAAAGAGACTATGAGAAAAGCCTGACACAAATTACCCCAACTAAAATCACCATCAATTATATTTATTCTGATGCAGATAGCACATCTGTTGCAGGAGTGACTTTAAATATATATTGATAGTATCATGCAGTTGTACAGAATGAGAGTACCACCACACATTTCTCTGTATAAAAACAAAAACATGCAGTGGAAAGATTTGGGGAAAATGGTGCAACAGGGAGAGAATGCTACTGACTGGATAGCAACGTCCGTGAACACGTGGACAAGTGCTGGTACTGGACTGAAAAAAAAAGAAAAAAAAAAAAAATAGGCCTTGTTTTGGTCAGCCCAAGTACAGGAGGGAATACACCTCCACAGTTCAAACACATGAGAATTAATGATGTTAATACAGGAAGATGACGATTTGTTACAAGACTTCTTCTGGGATGAAGAAGTATGGTCTAAGGGACCTAATGATGTAGGCCTACTAAAAGGAGCAGTACCTGTAAAAATTAGACCAAAATCAGATTATAGGCCTCGCATAAGACAATACCATTAAAACAGGATACACAAGAAGGAATAAAACCAGTAATAGAAGATTTATTTAATGCAGGAGTAATAATAAGATGTGAAGACTTTCCTTGTAATATTCCAGTCTTCTGCGAAAGTCCAACTATTTCTTTCCAAGTTATGAGTGCTAGTATGGCTAAATTCCAACCTCCTGGTAATAGTCAAATCTTACTTTATGTGGATGACATTTTGTTAGCATCCCTAGATGAAGAAACTTGTAAGACAGATACAATAGCACTACTACAGCATTTGGCAAAGGAAGGTCACAAAGTGAGCAAAAATAAACTTCAGCTGTGTAAAAGGGTAGTGAAATATTTAGGCCATAATCTCAGTGCAGGGGGAAAAACTCTTCTTGAAGACAGAAAAGCAGCTGTCCTTCAAGCACCCAAACCACAGACAAAGAAACAAATGATGTCGTTTCTAAGCTTAACTAATTACTGTAGGACTTGGGTGCCAAATTATGCAGAAATAACCTCACCTTTAAGTAAGATAATGTATGAAGAAGATCTTAAAATGAGTTCACCATTAAAATGGACAGAGGAAGCTGAAGAAGCTTTCTGTAAAATAAAACAAGTTTTGGTTTCTAGTGCAGCTCTTGCACTACCTGATTATAGTAAACACTTTATCCAGAAGGTAGATTGTAAAGAACATTTTATGACATCAGTACTAACTCAACAATATGGAGATAAAACAAGACCTATTGCATACTTCTCCTCCAAATTAGACAGTGTGGCATGTGCTTTGCCACATTGTGTGCGTGCTGTAATAGCAGTCTCAATGGCTGTAGAAGTAAGCGCTACAATTATACTCTTTATAGAAAGATGTACTACGTTAAACCCAGCAACACTTCTACCGACAGCAGATGATGGAGAGAAGCATGATTATCAGAAACTAGCTGAGGAAACAGCTAAAAATAGGTCTGACCTCAAAGATCAACCCCTTCAAGGAGGGGAAAGTGTTTTTGTAGATGGTTCATCTAGAAAAAATGAATAAGGCAAATTATTAACAGGATAAGCTGTGGTCACAAACACCACAGTATTAAAGGCAACACAGCTACCCTCCAACTACTCAGCATAGGCAGCTGAGTTAGTAGCACTTACTGAAGCATGTAAACTAATGAAAGGAAAAAAGGTAACTATATATACGGACAGCCAATATGCATATGCCACAGTGCATATCTTTGCCCAGTATTGGAAGAATCGTGGTATGATAACATCTACAGGAAAACCAGTAACACATGCCAAACTCCTAAGTGAACTGCTTGATGCTGTACAGCTCCCAGAGGCTATATCCATATGTAAATGTGCAGCACACACATCAGGGACAGATGAGGTGTCTCTTGGAAATGCTTTTGCGGATAAAATAGCTAAAGCAGCAGCTACAGGGAAACAAGATGTTCTTCTAATGACAGAACACACAGACATAGATCAATCAACCCTTAAAGAAATGCAACAACAAAGTCCCCAGTTTGAAAAAGATGTTTGGTTACGTAATGGTGCACAGTTGAAAGATGATCTGTATGTATGACCAGACAACAAACCAATATTACCTAAGAATCTATTTAAATGGGCAGCCATATTGAGCCATGGAGTTACTCATGTCTCAACAGGAGGGATGGTGGCTCAGGTGCAACAACATTATACTACATATGGATTTAATGCCTTTTCAAAGAATTTTTGTAGAGCATGTCTGATTTGCGCTAAACATAACTCACAGGGGAACCTTAGACCAAGAAGGGGCCGGTTCCCTGAGCCTCAGTATCCGTTTCAAGCAATACACATGGACTTCATAGAACTAAATAAGAGTGAAGGGAAAAATACTGTCTAGTGATAATAGATGCTTTTTCCAAATGGATAGAACTTTTTCCTACTCAGCATCCAGATGCACTGACGGTAGCAAAAGCATTGTGTAAAGATATTATTCCACGATATGGCATCCCAGAAAGAATCTATAGTGATAACAGAACACACAACAAACCAATTAATTTAAAAAAATAGGAGTTATGTTTCAACAGATGGACAACAGGATTAACTCCATATGAAATTCTGTTTGGATGAAGAAATTAGAAAAACAGCAATTAAAATAGCATCTGACTCACTGTAAGAAGGTCATTTCTGCTGTCTTAAGCTCCAACAAGGGAAGCAAGCCAAAGTCTGATAATAGGACGGATTCAGGTGTTTAGAACCTGGATAGGCCCGAAAGTCAGTGAAGAAACCCACGGGCTGCTGACCTTATTAGGGAGTAAGAGCAGTGAGATGACTTTTAAGGTGTGGCACACATTGGTGGTGATCTCCCTAGAGGTCCTACTTTCAGCTGCGTCAGAAATACACTTCTGCCAGGGAAATAATTATTATAGAAAAATAGTAATATAATACCAGTGTTTCTGTAGTGCTTCCATTTTCTAGCCTTACCAGTAGAAATGCTAAAGGTAGTGATTATAGTGCTAATACATGGTATATGACAAATGATCTGAAAGATACATCATGGCCAACTCTAGTGGCAGATGAAAATGATAACTGGACACCTAGTTGGGCAACTACTGAATATGCACAATACCATAAACGATTGTTTAAACTGGCACATACAAACACAGGACTTTTGTTAACAGTAAATCTAACATCCAGTACATTGATGCCGCCCTCTCACAATCCTACAGGGACATCACTAACTAGGTGTTGGGGATTCCTTCTATGGGCTTACAGTTCAGGATATGACCCAAGTTTTGCCATTTATATCTGTGAAATGAACAATACAAATAATACTAAACCCTCCATATCTCCAGTCTCATTAAAAGGGGGAATACGCATTATTGGAACACCAAAAACCACTGATGAATGGTTTCAAATGACCACAGGAATTACTGGATATAGTAATAACTGGTTGCTAATGGTAGAACAAGCAGGTAACATGACAAAAGGAAATTGCATAGTGTGTATGGGACCTAGACAAAACTAAACACTCACACACACTGACAGGAGAAGGACAGAGTAAAGGTACACAGGACCTACAGTTTCCACACTTTTATTAGCCTCGGGTCCAGTGAACCCGGACATCCTGTGTGTAATGTAAATGTGTAGGGGGGGTGTACAGTGTGTTTTCATTGAAAATGTGTTCTGATATATATTCTTCACAGAAAATGAGCCAAGGCCAATGAGTTTGAAAAAATAAATAATTGTATAATATTTCTTTTGATAAAAAATGAAAACGGGTCCAACAGACCCGAACACCATTCAAGGGTTAAATGTACTGCTACATACACAAAAATGCAATAACATGTTATTTGCAAACAGCTTTTTACCAGCAGTATTGCCTTTACACAGTAGCAATAAAATATTTCTCATAAATCTTAAACATTAATGTAATCAAATCAAATATTAAACCAAAGCTATTTGCCACTGCCAGGGAATTACCTTTTTTCTAGCTTGTTGAAACAAGTTACCATCAGACTTTTTCTGAGCAGGTATCAGCAGAAACATTTTTCTTTTATCAGGGAGCAGCAGAAACGGTCTATGTTCAGTAGCAAAGTTGAATTGTCTTGAACTTTTTGTCTGTGACACGCAGCACAGATCATTGGAAGAGAGACTGGTCCTCGCTGTTTGTGAGTTTCCAGAATCTAAATAGTTATCAGGACATCAACAGGAGGGAATTCACATGGCAGAGCATCTCTGCAAAACTAAATGCAGGCCTATCAGGTAAAGTTAGCCAATGTATGATTTTAATTTAAATTAAAAAGGCTACGGCTGTGTAGTGCACAGATGACATTGCCATGGTTACTATCCATAGAGCGCCTGCCATTGTCTCCCTTTCTGTTCACCTGAGAGAACCTGCCGAAGCCTCTCTGCTTGTTTGGGAGGATTATTTGCAGGCTGATCAACATCCCACCTCTCCTGTGACCCCTGGTTTGACTGTAGGCCTGTGTGTATTCAGAGCCAGAGAGCAACGGACTTTCAAAATAATAGTAAAAAACTTCGTCAATGTTAATTAATTAATGCGTTAACGCGATAATAACGCGTTAACATGCCCAGCCCTAAAAGTAACATATCAAATTAAAACATTCATATTTTCACATGTCAGCTAATAAAATGTTACAAACAGAAACTATTATTGCTGAGTTTGTTTGTGTCAAAGTCAGAGAGCCGTGTCTCTCTACAGTCAGAGGTTTTTGTACGGCGGCTCAATGAGTTTGTATCACTGTGGTACACGTTCGGTGGAGGAACCAGACTGGATGTTGGAAGTAAGTCAAACCTTTAACAAAACTTTTACTTTTTCAATAGCTATTTTTCTACGTTTATGATCATCATGCCAGAAAACTATTTGACTTTCCATATTAATGTATAAACTTTATTAAAATTATTTCGGCTAAGAGACAATGTTCACTTTAGTAATAGAAATTTACCAACTCATTATATAAGTAGTAAACATAAGCCACTGCACAAATCATTATTTCCGACCTTAATGGTAAAGTTGCATCTTGAGGGCTTGTAGCTTTAGTTCAGTCTGTCAAAGTCAGAGAGCCGTGTCTCTCTACAGTCAGAGGTTTTTGTACGGCGGCTCAATGAGTTTGTATCACTGTGGTGGACTTTTGGTGGAGGAACCAGACTGGAATTTGGAAGTAAGTTTCTGCTCTTATACTACATACAATATTATCAAGTCCTGCTTTAAATTCTACTTTTGAATGTTTAAGGCAGATAAATATTTGTTTTAATTATAAAACTTTTATTGTTCATGTTTTTATTTCTCTTCCTTTACCATGGAGGCTAACTCAGAGCAGTTCATGTAAAATTGAAGTGAAGATAAAGATGGGTGTTTTAAAAATGTTGTCATATGTATGACAATATTTCCACAGTTAAAAGTGAAAGGACGACTGGCAATACTTTTTTAAGTTAACACAGTGGTCAGTATATCTGTCAATGAGTGAAGTGATTCAGCTGAGCAGTGATACTTGTGTGACTGAATTTGCACTTTAGCAGTAAAGATGTTTAAACTGTATCTAATTGTTCAACTCATCATTATAGCTGTTAATGTAAGTGAAGAAACACTTTGGTAATGATTGAAATCCAGATGAAGAACATCTGATTGTGTTCAGTTCATTTCTGTATTTGTTTCCACTGAATAAATTATTGTACAGTCAAGTTTTTTGATGATTTTGATCAGAAAGTTTGTTATTTATTTGCAGTGTAGTTTGATATATTTCAGGTCATTCTGTATGATGATTCTCTCTGTGCTGATTTGCATGAGAGGCTTCTTAAAGGGAAGTGAAACAATGTGTGAGTGAGTGACTGGTAGAGCAGAAAAAAACATCTGACAGAAACTCAGCCCTCACACAGCAAAGGTGTCCTCTAAGCTGATTGGTGTCTCCTAGGTGATGTCCGTCCCACCCTGACGGTGCTGCCCCCCCCTCCAGTGAGGAGCTGCAGCAGGGGACGGCCACGCTCATGTGCCTGGCCAACAAGGGCTTCCCCTCAGACTGGAGTCTGGCCTGGAAGGTGGACGGCAGCAGCAGCAGCAGCTGGGAGGAGAGCAGGAGCCCCGGGGTGCTGGAGAAGGACGGCCGCTACAGCTGGAGCAGCACCCTGAGGCTCCCTGCAGACCAGTGGAGGAAGGTGGGCTCTGTGACCTGTGAGGCCACCCAGGGCTCCCAGGCTCTGGTCTCAGAGACACTGAGGAGAGACCAGTGTTCCCAGTCCTGACCTGACTCACTGGGACTCTGCTACTGGTTTTACTCTGCTACTGCTCTCTGAACTCTGTAACTCTCTCTGTGTCTGTGTCTCTTTCTTTCCTTCTGTCACTCTCTAATCACATATTTCATGGTTAAAGTTTGTTTACTGGATTTCATTTTGATTATTTCAACACAATAAAAACCAGTTCATCAAATTTGTTGTTTTCATTTCTGTTATAGTGACTGTACTCTGTTACTCTGTCATCAGATCATATTAACCAATATTCAACTTTAAGTGGTGAAGCTTCCTTGATGCTTCATGATTATGCTCATGATGTTAACATTGTAAGAAAATTCTAATTCAAAATTATTTTTTTTTCAAGTTTTTTACCAACATGCGTTTTCCTTCATTTTATCAAGGGCGGGATTATATCTGATGTAATTTCTTTTTCTCCTTGAGTCTCTGTTAAACAGAGACGCTGTAAGGTGTCTCTTTATACCTGCATTAAGAGAACTTTCTCTTTGGAAATCTATCAACTATCATCAACAGTACTTTTTTGCCTTTGCTTGGGTTTAGCTAAAAACCTCCCTCATAAGGTGGTTAAACGGTTCATCTGGTGGATGTGCTGCTAATGAAACCTGTAATCCTCTCCCTACGTTGTGTCTTAGGCGGTTTCAGCATGTTTGACAAAAGTTTTGAGGTTTGTTGTGAAACCCTTCATGAACCAGTGTCTTGCTTCACTACAATATTTCATTAGAGATACAGTTACAATTTTACAACACCAGCACTTTTCAGTCAGTTTTTCCGTTTTTGCTGCAGAGTTCAACAACTTTCCTTTAATGTCCATGGGTGCCTCCTTTTCAAATTTGGACATTGATGAGCTGGTTACTTTATTTGACTCAACGTGCACAGAAATCCTTGACTCAATAGCACCGTTTATGCACAGGTGCTCAAATGGAGAGCCATAGCACAATGACACTACTCGTGCTCTCAGAGAAAATGAGAAAAAAAAGACAAACTTCATGTGTCTCTGGGGATTTTAAGAGACTGTTTGTCGAACTACCTGGACGCTGTTAAAGCTGCAAAAACTCAGTATATGTTAAACCTTGTACAAAACAACTGTCACAAAGCTTATGTCCTTTTTAATGTTTTAAATGGGATAATCAATCCCCCTGAACATACTGGCATTATTCCTAGTGCCCTTCTGTGTGACAGATTTTGTAAATTCTTCACGGATAAGGTGGCTAGTATCTGTGCCTTAACCCTTTGTGTTGCGCCAGATCCCAGTATTATACCTTTATGTTCAGCTGTCTTTGAAGACTTTATGCCAATATCTTTCTCTGATTTGTCAAAGACAGTCCAAAGTTTAGGACCTTCTGTCTGTTCATCAGACAGCCTTCCAGCCAAACCTTTTAAAGATGTTTTTGACTCTGTTGGACCTTGTATTTTAAATTTGATAAACATGTCGCTTTGGGTGTGTTCCGGCAGCTTTTAAAAAGGCCATTGTACAGCCCCTCCTGAAAAAGAGCAACTTGGACCCCTCTGCTTTTGTCCAACTACAGGCCAGTTTCTAAGCTTCCTTTTTTATCTAAAGTTCGAGCAAAAGTGGTATATGCCCAACTTCAATTAGAGGTTTAAATTTACTAGCAGTTACATTGGCAGTTTCCGAAACTAAGTGTGGTTATCATTCATCACAAATGTAGGCTGTTCAAGCTCATCAGCATTTACTGATGAATTAATATAGTATCACTTTTTTTTTAGCTTCAATGTGCTTAAGATTTTATTCTTCTGTGAGAAATTGTGAATGCTTCTGTTTCAACACTTCTCTAAAAAAATATAATAATAAAAATAATAAAAATACTACTTCTGCATATTCAGAATTTCTATGATTTTGTTAAACTTTTGTTGTGCTGATATTTCTTTAATACTGCATTAATATTTAAACACCTAGTGTTATGGTTTCTGTGCAGCTGGTGAGTCAGATCAGTTCCTCTCCAGCTGAGGGAAGTCTTTGTACGACATTGTTTCACTGTGTGAATGGGAGGCTGTGATCCTGCTGACAGTAATTAACTCCTGCATCTTCAGTCTGGACTCCTCTGATGGGCAAAGTGAAGTCAGTTCCAGACTGACTCCCACTGAAAGGGTCTGAAACTCCAGTGTGACGGGTTGTAGCTTAATAAATCAAAAGTTTAGGAGATTCTCCAGCTTTCTGAAGGTACCAGTGAAGATAGCTACCCATACTTGAACTGGCTTTACATCTGAGAGAGACAGTCTGTCCTGGAGCAACAGACAGAGCTCCAGGAGACTGAGTCAGGATGATTTCTCCTGATGAATCTGGAAAACATGAAAAAGAGGAGAAGGGTTATTAAGACAAATCCAGTCTGGAGAAAGATGATCAACATCCAAACAGAAGAGTCTCATTTCTTTAACATGGAGAACAGATGGAAGAAGGTAAATGCTGCTTGTTTCAGTGTTTCTCCATCACAGCAGAACATCATTGTGGTGAACCTGGTTGCATCCTGAAGCAAAGTTTTCAGAAGAGAGTCTCACCCTGAACAAGGAGCCCCAGGGTGGCCAGCAGTAGAATCAGTGACATCATCATTGTGCTGCCGGCGTGTCAGTGGCTCTGAAAGGCCTGGACAGCCACTGATCAACACTGGCCTCTTAACGGGTGGGAGCAGAGAGGCAGGACACATATGCAAACACACAGAGTCAGTGAGCTGTAGCTGTCCTCAACATACCATGGTGTTTCCCCCTCAGTGCTGAGAGCAGTGATCTACATATTTACATATTTACATGTAGAGGACACTGAAAACTTCCTCATCATTTTTAGTGTCCTCTACATGTAATATGGTAGTATGGTGTTTTAGACCATGATTATTGACATTAATATCAATGTAGGATTGACATGTTCAGGTGTCAGTAACATGAAATTTTTTTAAGTAAAGTAGTTTTGGGTGTTTGAGGGGATGCTGAGGCTGAAGATCTCAGAGACCTTCCTCTAGAAACTCAACTTCGGGCTACACCCTGGACAGGCCGCCAGTCCATCGCAGGGCCAACGTGGACATGAAGTCCTAAAAATGCTAAGAGAAATAGGAATTTGAAAATCTACATTTCCATGAAAACTGGGTGACTCCATCTGCTAAGAAAGATCATGTGATGTGTTATGCCCCAACCTTTGGTGGCAACATGGGGCGAACAACACCCCACAACTGACCCAGACTCAACACAAATAAACACCTTTAAAACAACAAAATCAAGGTAATTCATTAACATAACTAGACAATAAATTAAGAACACAACAACATAACACAGAAATGCCCTAGCTGAGAGGCAGCGAGACCAGCAGTCCCAAAACAAGAAGCCTCCTCTGACAATTGCACAGCAGCTTTTAAGGAGCACCTTCGAAGGCCAGGTGGACCTCATATGGCAATTAGCTGGAGAACTCCTGCAGCAAAACTAGAAGGACAGACATACATACAGAAATACATGCTGTCAATATTCGGGTTATGGTCGGGTTAAGGTCACAATTCGGGTTTCTGAAACATTCGGGATAACCCGTTTACATGCGTGAGCAGAGAGAGTTTCTCCTGTATACATGGAATTTGTAATCAATTGGCAATACCCCGATGTAAACGCTGACGCATGGTTAACGTCTGGACGTACGGACAACCTTAAGACGCAATATACGTCATTTCCGATTCTAAATGTAAATGTCAGTATCTCTGTACTTTCTGCCGTCAAAAAAAGACATTATATTCATGTTTTTGACAACATGAATAAAAAAATTGGTTTCCTCCTCGCTCCAGAAGTACGGTGCTGTGTTGCGTCTCGCCATGTTTACCTCGTTTACTTCCGGTTTGGCACCTTTTGATGGGGATATGCCGATACGCGTTTACATGACGAAATATTCGGGTTAGAAAAGGGGTACCCCAGGGGTAATATCCGGGTTTTTAAAAACCGGGTTATGAGCATATCCGGGTTTTTGGCGGTGTTTACATGGCCGTGCGAGACCGGGTTATTGCTAAAATCCCGGTTTTGAACGGGTTATTGGCTGCATGTAAACGTAGTGATTGACACAGCACAGAGGAAAAACATACAGCCGTGAAAGCACAAAACAGTTAGTGGATGAATGTTGTGGTGTGTGTTCAAGTTGTTTTGCCATTTCCAAGGTTAAGAATAAACATTTAGTCTCAGTGTATTTGTTGAGTTTAGATTTGTATTTTGGAGAAAATGTGTTATTTGATATTCTTTCTATATAGTATATGGAGACATAGTTATCAAGAAGGTTACTTACTTGCTTTAAAACTTTTATGATTGAAGTTTATATATTTAAAATACTGTTTTGTGCCATTAGGGATGTACTGGTTTTGTTTGCCAATCTCTGATACTGAATGTTTCTCATACCGATCTGTGTCAACTAAATGTGTATAGTTGAAATTGCTTTAATCCAGTATGATGCTGTATGATGAAAAGTCATGAACAAGACTTTTCTTATCTGCTTTTGTAGGCTGGCTACTCTGGATTATTTGGCAAATCAGAAAAGACAGTGGAATTATTATTAACATTGTGTGTGTGTGTGTGTGTGTGTGTGTGTCCTCAGTGAAGTGTATCAGTCTCTGCAGTAGCTTCCAGCTGCAGCAGTCAGTTCAGTTTCTGTTCAGTCTGACTGAGGGAGGTTTTTGTACGACGCTTTTTCACTGTGTGAACACATCCTGACTGTTGATATAGTGATAACTCTGACAGTAGTAAACTGCTGCATCTTCAGTCTGGACTCCACTGATGGTCAGAGTGAAGTCAGAGTTTGATCCACTGCCTGAAAAACGACTTGGAATCCCTGATGCTCGAGTGCTAGCACGATAAATGAGGAGTTTAGGAGTTTCTCCATCTCTCTGTTGGTACCAGGCTAAACGGTTCCCATAATATACACGCTGACTGGTCGTACATCTGATGGAGACGGAGCCTCCCAGAGCAGAGCTCACTGCTCCAGGCTGAGTCAGTGTGACCTGGCCTCTGGACTCTGAGGATACAGAGACAAAAACATAAAGCAGCGTCATGGTTTTGTGGGCTTCATTTCAGAGGGACGGATGTTCATAGAGGAGAGGAGTTTGATTCTCTGGACTTCACCTGTGAAGCAGCAGCAGAGGAGAGTCCAGATGAGGACGCAGATCAAAGTCATGTTTTTGATGAGGAGGATTTCTGTGGCTTCTGTTGTCATGAAGGACAGCTGTCAGTCATCCAGTGTTCAACTCTCAGGACTATAAACTCTCCCAGAGCACTGGAGCATGGTGCTGCTGATGCAAAGTGGCTCTCTATGGAAATGCTCTGACTGACTCCAACAGGGACTTGAATTACTCTGATGATGATGTTTATAAATGGGTCAATCACTTTATCTAAGTTCTGATTATGAATTAGTTCATTTGAATGTTGGGATGAAAATTGTAAATATATTTGTGAAGACTCAAACAAATAAAGAAGTTAAAAGAAACTGTGGTCTTTGTGATATTTATTAAAAATAAGACAAACAAAGTGATTCACACTTGAGCTCACACTTATTAGGGCCACTGTGGGTTAAAGAAATTAATAATTTACCAAGGACTGTGAGCATTAAGACTTAGTATTAGTGTCAAAGTTAGAGGTTTTAGTTAAGGTGATGTTGTGGCTTGGAATGTGTGTATGTTTGTTTGTGTATGGCCTTTTCCACATACATTTTGTCACAAGGACAACATAGTGTTGCTTGTCTGTATCTTTAAGCCATAAAGAAAACACACCAACCTGCTGGTTCATTTAGGTCTCCCTTTTGCCGCCAAAACAGCCCTATCCTGTCGAGACCTGGACTCTATCAGCTTTAACTTTTTCAGCAATTTGACCAGAAGCTCGTCTGTGGATCGGCCGACACGGGCCAGACTTTACTCCCCATATGCATCAATGAGCCACGACCCTGTTGCCGGTTCACTGCTTTTTTTTCCTTGATCCATTTTTGATGGACCGTTTCGGAGATGTTCTGACCAAATAGTCTAGCCACCACAATGTGGCGCTTGTGAAAGAAGCTCAAATCTGTACACTTGCCCATTTGTCCTGCTTCTAACATTTCAACTATGAGGACACACAATGTTCACTTGATGGTTAATATTTCCCACCTCTTGACAGCTGTCATGATAATGAGTTCATCAGCTTTATTTACTTCCCCTTCCACAGCTCATATGGATTTGGCTGATCGGTGTAAATTTAAAGATCAAATCAGTTGTGTTGCTGTCTTCCTGGAAACAGTAGATTCATTAATTCCACAGAGTGAGTCTGCTTCTGTGTTTATAAAGTCACTGACTTAAAATCACAACCATTTCCCATCTGTAGTGTTATCTGTACAGTTGTACAGTACCCTCTTGTGGAATTGTTTTGGTACTACACAAGTGTTCAAGTCACTGACAGGCTTTTTCCTCAAGTTATATTCAGTTTTATTCAGAGTTATTTATACAGATCCAGTGTGTAAAAGTCCAAACAGTGTTCCCAGTTTTGACCTGACTGAATGGGACTCTGCTACTGTTTTTTTCTGGTGCTGCTCTCAGTCTGTCTGTTATTTTAGTTTCTCCCATGAGATGTTTCAATATGGACCTATGGACGGTGTATCTTTTCATTTATATGCTGATGATACTCAGATCTACCTTCCGTTAAAACATAATGACAAAAATGGTTTACAATCCCTGTTGGCCTGTTTAAATGAACTTAAGCTTTGGCTGTCAAGTAATTTTCTAAATTTAAATGAAAATAAAACTGAAATCATTTTATTTGGGCCCAGGGAAAACTGTGTTTTTGATGTTGACCGCGGTCCACTTGCCCCTTATGAAACACAATGCGCTAGAAACCTGGGCTTTCTGTTTGATCATAACCTAAAATTTGATAAACAAATCAGTGCTGTTGTAAGATCATGCTTTTTTCATCTTCGCCAACTCTCTAAAGTGAAACCTTTTTTAACCAAGAGTAACCTTCAAACAGTGATCCATGCTTTTGTGACATCCCGTTTAGACTATTGTAATTCTCTTTATGTTGGTGTCTCTCAGTCTTCCCTCTCCGTCTACAGCTAGTGCAAAACGCAGCTGCTAGACTTCTCACTGGGACCCGTAAGTACGAGTCGATCACCCCGGTTTTATCATCACTGCACTGGCTGCCTGTCAATTTTAGAATTGATTTTAAAATTCTATTACTTGTTTATAAAGCACTCAACAATTTGGCCCCTCAGTATCTTACTGATCTACTTCGCCCGTACACTCCTTCTAGAAGTCTGAGATCTAGCGATCAATGTCTACTCATCGTGCCTAGATCTAGACGTAAAAAACGAGGTGATCGGGCCCTAAACTCTGGAACAGTCTACCTCTCCACATTCGATTAGCCTCATCTGTTTCCTCCTTCAAATCTTCTTTAAAGACATATTTATTTTCTTTGGCTTTTAATTCTACTTAATTTTGATGACTATTGTTTATCTATTGTTGTGTTTTTCCTCTATTTGTAGTTTTTTCCCGCTCTGTACGGCACTTTGGTCAGCCTTAGTTGTTTTTAAATGTGCCTTATAAATAAATATTGTATTGTATTGTATTGTATGGACCTCAGGTGGTTAATGTGCTTGTATTGATCGATTTTTGATTTTTATCATGTACTATATTATAAAAGTAAAACATCTTGTTGACTTCCTTTCTTTGACATATTTGTTACCAACATTAGTGACTTTCACAGTAACAGCTTTGTTTTTTTCACCAGGTTATTTTTTTTTGTTTTTGTTCTCTGCTATTACTAATGTCACCCTTGAAGAACATACACATACCTAGAAATTATTAAAAGTACAATTTAAAAGAAGGAAGATATTATCTGCACACAGTGATACATGAATCTGATTTGATATATTCCACCAAATAATATTTAAATGAGACATTCTCACTTCACCAAATGAGAACGACGGTTTCTGTCTCTTGGTGTCAGCACAATTAACACATTGTGATTTTTCATTGCTTGTAGTCTACACCCATCCCATTTACCAAATCAGCTGTATCCCTGCACATTATAAACATATAAATGCTGTTGTTATCTTAAATTAAAACAGTGGATCCATTTAATCTGAAGAGACTAAATTATTCTTAGAGGCAGATCACAAGGATTTTACACTGTTGTGTGAACCTTTTACACAACAATAATGCTCAGTGTCTTGCTCTGTACTGAAATGTTCTCTGTTATATAGTATATCAGGTATTAGTTTGACAGTCTAAAGGTAGTTTTTTTCAAAGCATAGTAAAAGAAATATCAAGTAAACAATTATTAAAAGAATTTACCAAAATTAAGTTATTGATTTTGTGGTAGTGTTACTTAGCCTATAATGTTTTAAAAGCCGAAATAAAACAGTTTTGGTTCTGACTCTGAGTGAAGTTAACTTGTGCACAAACTGCATTGAACATACTCCTAAAAGTGTATTTATATATGTTTCACTGTGTGAACGGGAAGCTGCTACACTGCTGACAATAATAATCTCCTGCATCTTCAGTCTGAACTCCGCTGATGGTCAAAGTGAAGTCAGTTCCAGATCCACTTCCAGTAAAACGATCTGAAACTCCAGACTGACGACTTGTAGAATGATAAATCAGGAGTTTGGGAGACTCTCCAGGTTTCTGAAGGTACCAGTTGAGGCAAGTACCAGCACTTGTACTGGCTTTACATATGATAGAGACAGTCTGTCCTGGAACAACAGACTGAGCTCCAGGAGACTGAGTCAGGATGATTTCTCCTGATGAATCTGGAAAACATAAAAAGACGAGAAGGGTTATTGAGACAAATCCAGTTTGGAGAAAGATGATCAACATCCAAACAGAAGAGTCTCATTTCTTTAACATGGAGAACAGATGGAAGAAGGTAAATGCTGCTTGTTTCAGTGTTTCTCCATCACAGCAGAACATCATTGTGGTGAACCTGGTTGCATCCTGAAGCAAAGTTTTCAGAAGAGAGTCTCACCCTGAACAAGGAGCCCCAGGGTGGCCAGCAGTAGGATCAGTGACATCATCATTGTGCTGCTGGCGTGTCAGTGGCTCTGAAAGGCCTGGACAGCCACTGATCAACACTGGCCTCTTAACGGCTGGGAGCAGAGAGGCAGGACACATATGCAAACACACAGAGTCAGTGAGCTGTAGCTGTCCTCAACATATCATGGTGTTTCCCCCTCAGTGCTGAGAGCAGGGATCTACATATTTACATATTTACATGGAGATGATAGTAATAATAATAGTAATTCGTCAAGAAACCAGGCTGAGAGAGACAGATGTGGGCAGAGCCACAAAACATGGAAGTCACCATCAGTTACATTAGGCTACTGTTTTCATGACGTGATCTTCCTCAGCAGATGGAGTATGCCAAGCTGTCATGGAATATTTTAACGTTGAAGCAAAAGTCGACATGAAGTCCTAAAAATGCTCAGAGGAATAGGAATTTGAAAATCTACATTTCAATGAAAACTGGGTGACTCCATCTGCGAAGAAAGATCATGTGATGTGACTGAATGCTCCACAACAGTTGGACATCAGTGAAGGGATGTTGCGATGATTTTGTTTTGCCATTTCCAAGTTTAACAATAAACATTTAGTCTTTTTTAAATAATTTCATTGTTATGTATTTGTGGAGTACTGATTTACATGTTAGAGAAAATGTGTCCACATTCTTTTATATAGTATTTACGAATATAATTATATCAAGAAGGTTACTTATTTCTTTTTTATTTTTATGATTTTAAGTTGATATTTAGCTTTTCTTTAGAAGACATACATTTATATATTTAAAACACAATTTTTTGCTTTCAGAGATGTTCTGCTTTTGTTTGGGCAGTCTCTGATCCTAAATGCTTCTGATAATGATCTGTGTCTTCATATTTCCAATTAAATGTATATAGTTCAAATTGCATTCATCCAGTATGAGGTTGAGGTCAAAGGTCATGAACAAGACCTTTCTTATCTAATTTCCCAGGCTGGCTAAACTGAATTATTTGGCAAATCATAATTCAATTTTTCAATTTTATTTATATAGCGCCAAATCACAACAACAGTTATCTCACAGCGCTTTTCATAAAGAGCAGGTCTAGACCATACTCTGAAGTTATTTACAGAAGCCCAACAATTCCCACCAAGAGCAAGCACTAGGCGACACAGGCAAGGAAAAACTTCCTTTAAGAGGCAGAAACCTCGAGCAGAACCATGGCTCAGGGTGGTGGCCATCTGCCTCGACCGGTTGGGGTGAGGGGAGAGAGAGAGAGAGAGAGAGAGAGAGAACAAGAGAAAGAGAGAGAGAGAGAGAGAGAGAGAACAAGAGAAAGAGAGAGAGAGAGAGCAAGAGAGAGAGAGAGCAGAGGGAGGCAACCTACACAGTATACACACAGAGGTACAGACAATAAAGGTGATGGTGCTATAGACTGAATGAAAAATGGTACAGATATTTATAGTAATGTTTATGATAATTAACATTACTATTGTTAATGTTAATTATAATAATAATAATAACAGTAATAATAGCAATAGGACTAGTAATAGCAGTTGCAACTGTAGCAGAGGCGCCGAGCAGGAACACGGGGCAGCAGGGGACTCCCAACCACAGATCCAGACTCCACAGCTCCAGAGCCAGCAACACCCGCAGGAAGCGACCGGAGGGGGGAAGCACACGACCACGGGAGAGGGAGAAAAAAGCGAGTTAGTAACATGCATTAATGGGATGAGGTTGCACTCAGAGAGAAAGAGAGAAGAGGAGAGAGGAGCTCAGTGCATCATGGGAAATCCCCCGGCAGTCTAGCCTATAGCAGCATAATTAAGGGATGGGTCAGGACTCACCTGAGCCAGCCCTAACTATAAGCTTTATCAAAAAAGGAAAGTCTTAAGCCTACTCTTAAATGTAGAGCCGGTGTCTGCCTCCCGAACCCAAACTGGAACCTGGTTCCACAGGAGAGGAGCCTGATAGCTGAACGCTCTGGCTCCCATTCTACTTTTGGAGACTCTAGGAACCACAAGTAATCCTGCATTCTGGGAGCGCAGTGCTCTGGTGGGGTAGTAAGGTACTATGAGCTCTTTAAGATAAGATGGTGCCTGACCATTAAGAGCTTTGTATGTGAGAAGAAGGATTTTAAAATCAATTCTGGATTTTACAGGAAGCCAATGCAGAGAAGCTAAGACAGGAGAGATATGATCTCTTTTACTGGTTCCTGTCAGGACACGTGCTGCAGCATTCTGGATCAGCTGAAGAGTCTTAATGGACTTTTTCGAAGAGCCTGATAATAAGGAATTGCAGTAATCCAGTCTAGAAGTAACAAATGCATGGACTAGTTTTTCTGCATCATTTTTAGACAGGATGTTCCTGATTTTTGCAATATTACGTAGGTGAAAAAAGGCGGTCCTTGAAATTTGCTTAATGTGAGAGTTAAACGACATGTCCTGGACAAAGATAACTCCAAGATTTCTCACAGTGGTGCTGGAGGCCAGGGCGATGCCATCCAGGGAAACTATATCTTTAGATAATGCGTCACGGAGGTGCTTAGGGCCTAGAACAATAACTTCAGTTTTATCTCAGTTTAACATTAGAAAATTGCAGGTCATCCAGGTTTTAACATCCTGAAGACACATTTGAAGCTTAGCTAACTGATGAGTTTCATCTGGCTTGATCGATAGATATAACTGAGTATCATCTGCATAACAATGAAAGTTTATTGAGTGTTTCCTGATAATATTGCCTAAAGGAAGCATATATAAAGTGAAGAGGATTGGTCCGAGCACAGATCCCTGTGGAACTCCATGACTAACTTTGGCATGCATGGAGGACTCATCGTTAACATGTACAAACTGAAATCGATCTGATAAATAGGACTTAAACCAGCTTAGAGCGGTTCCTTTAATGCCAATGAAATGTTCCATTCTCTGTAATAGGATCTGATGGTCAATGGTATCAAATGCAGCACTAAGATCTAGTAAAACCAATACAGAGACAAGTCTTTTGTCTGATGCAGTTAGGAGGTCATTAGTAATTTTCACCAGTGCTGTCTCTGTGCTATGGTGAGCTCTAAATCCTGACTGAAAATCCTCAAATAAACTATTGCTATGTAGAAAGTCACACAACTGTTTGGCGACTGCTTTCTCCAGGACCTTAGAGATAAATGGAAGGTTAGATATAGGTCTATAGTTGGCTAAAACGTCTGGATCCAGGTTGGGCTTTTTCAGAAGAGGTTTAATTACAGCTACTTTAAAGTACTGTGGCATGTAGCCTGTTGATAAAGACAAATTGATCACATCCAGCAGAGAAGTTCCAACCAAGGGCAAAACTTCTTTAAGCAGCCTAGTCGGGATGGGGTCTAAGAAGCAGGTAGATGGTTTAGATGAAGAAATTATTGAAGTTAGTTGATAAAGATTGAGGGAAGCAAAGCAGTCTAAAAATATAACTGGTTTTACAGCTGTTTCTAAAGTTCCTGAGTATAGAGTTAAGTCGGTGCCAGTTGAGGGCAGGTCTTGGTGGATTTTGTTTCTAATAGCTAGAATTTTATCATTAAAGAAGCTCAGGAAGTCGTAACTACTGAGAGCTATGGGAATACTTTGCTCAATAGAGCTGTGACTTTCTGTCAGCCTGGCTACAGTGCTGAAAAGAAACCTGGGGTTGTTCCTATTTTCCTCTATTAATGACGAGTAATACGCTGCTTTGGCATTACGGAGGGCCTTCCTATAAGTTTTAAGACTATCTTGCCAAATTAAACGAGAATTTTCCAGTTTGGTGGAACGCCAATTCCTCTCGAGTTTCTGTGATATTTGCTTTAATTTGCGAGTTTCAGTATTATACCATGGAGCTAACCGTCTTCGTTTTAGTATTTTCTTTTGTAGAGGGGCTACAGAGTCAAGTGTTGTTCGCAGCGAGCCTGCAGCACTATCAACAAGATGATCGACTTGGGAGGGACTGAAATTTGCGTAAGAGTCCTTTGTTAATTTGATACCTGATAGTGAATTTAGAGCCGATGGGATCGCATTCTTAAATTTAGCTATAGCACTATCAGACAGACATCTTGTATAGAAATTTTTGCCCAATGGAGGGTAGTTCAGCAGTACAAGCTCAAAAGTTATCAAACAGTGGTCAGATAAAGAGGGATTCTGTGGGAACACTATTAAATGTTCAATTTCAATACCATATACCAGAACAAGGTCGAGGGTGTGAAAAGACAGTGGGATTATAAAAAGATCTGAATGGATGGTGAGAAGCTGTGATGGAGAAAGAAATTTGATTTCATATTTTTTAGTACATGTACAGTACATGTTCATTGGTGCTTAGAGCAAAAGTTGTGAAAACTTCAACCTCGTAGATAACATTGTGTGTAGTGTGTGTGTATGTGTGTGTGTGTGTGTGTGTGTGTGTGTGTCCTCAGTGAAGTGTATCAGTCTCTGCAGTAGCTTCCAGCTGCAGCAGTCAGTTCAGTTTCTGTTCAGTCTGACTGAGGGAGGTTTTTGTACGACGCTTTTTCACTGTGTGAACACCCACTGACTGTTGATGTTGTGTTCACTCTGACAGTAGTAAACTGCTGCATCTTCAGTCTGGACTCCACTGATGGTCAGAGTGAAGTCAGAGTTTGATCCACTGCCTGAAAAACGACCTGGAATCCCTGATGCTCGACTGCTAGCAGTGTAAATGAGGAGTTTAGGAGTTTCTCCATCTCTCTGTTGGTACCAGGCTAAACGGTTCCCATAATATACACGCTGACTGGTCGTACATCTGATGGAGACGGAGCCTCCCGGAGCAGAGCTCACTGCTCCAGGCTGAGTCACTGTGACCTGGCCTCTGGACTCTGAGGATACAGAGACAAAAACATAAAGCAGCGTCATGGTTTTGTGGGCTTCATTTCAGAGGGACGGATGTTCATAGAGGAGAGGAGTTTGATTCTCTGGACTTTACCTGTGAAGCAGCAGCAGAGGAGAGTCCAGATGAGGACGCAGATCAAAGTCATGTTTTTGATGAGGAGAATTTCTGTGGCTTCTGTTGTCATGAAGGACAGCTGTCAGTCATCCAGTGTTCAACTCTCAGGACTATAAACTCTCCCAGAGCACTGGAGCATGGTGCTGCTGATGCAAAGTGGCTCTCTATGGAAATGCTCTGACTGACTCCAGCATGGACTTGGATTACTCTGATGATGCTGATTATCAGTACATCAGAGTATTAATTAAAAACTGCCAATTGTCTTAATTAATTAATTACTAAAGACAAAAATAAACACTTGCTTTGAAATCAAATAATCAAATGAAAACATGAATTCAGGAAATTAGACTTTTTTTCACATTTCATAATGGGACGACTCAATGTTACAATCAGAGACTGTAAAGCTGTATATTACAGACATGTTAAATAATGGCTTTCTTTTTACTTTAAACCTCAGATATGTTTGTAGTTTTCTTATTTAACATGAATGCACCAAAAGAACAAAATGTCGGTTTTAAGGTTTTATCTATGGTACTGAAACCTGTCTGTTGTCATGGTTCAGCAGTGATGCACATCGGTCACCATGGTTACTGGGCTCAGCGAAGAAAACACTTAATTTCCAGTCAGGTCTTCATTACTTGTTTGTAATCTGCTGAATATTTAATGTGCGTTGTTGCTCCTTCAGTTTCATCCAAACTCTGAAAAATCTCTGTATCTCTCTTTCTGGCCTGGAGGATGGGCTTATTTTTGTGTCAATAGAATCTGAATTTGAATACTTAAGATCTGAATTTGAATTGCTCAACTTGAATATTTGCATTAAAAAACTGAATCTGAAAACCATGAATTTATCAGTGTGAAACTGAATTTGAAGAATCTTGAAACTGAATGTAATAATATGAAATTAAATTCAGTTGCAACTGAAACTGTATTTGAGCCTCACTAAAAATTCAACTCTTTATGTACTTTCGTTTTCCGCTCTCTCAATTAAATTTTAATCCACAAGATTCAATTTCAAAGTCAAGGACACTTCATGGTCCTTCAGGAAGAGAAATCCAGTGAAGATCAAGCCTGCATTCTTTCCAACAGCATGCAGGGGGCAAAACCACTGCAAAAAGAAGCCTGGTTATATCAGAAATATACCAAAATGAGCCTACTTTCCTACTGACGGGAACTCTGCTACTGATTTTACTCCGGTACTGTTCTCAGTCTGCACTCCCTCTGTCTCTCACTACAAATGTTGCTTCCCCATCAGTGCTGAGATCATTACCCTATGTGTTTACATATTTACATAGATGTTTTCCAATTTGGTAATCTGGTCTTTTTTTAAACAACGTTCATTGACGTTAAAGTTGGATTTAACATGTTTGAGAGTTTGTATTATGGAAATTTCAGCAATTAAAGCAATGGTGGATAGATAATACTGTGTTATTTCATTATTTGAATAGAGAATTAATTTTGAACAATTAAGAGTGTGTGTGTGTGTTTGTGTGTGTGTGTGTGTGTGTCCTCAGTGAAGTGTATCAGTCTCTGCAGTAGCTTCCAGCTGCAGCAGTCAGTTCAGTTTCTGTTCAGTCTGACTGAGGGAGGTTTTTGTACGACGCTTTTTCACTGTGTGAACACCCACAGACTGTTGATGTAATGGAGACTCTGACAGTAGTAAACTGCTGCATCTTCAGTCTGGACTCCACTGATGGTCAGAGTGAAGTCAGACTTTGATCCACTGCCTGTAAAACGACCTAAAATCCCTGATGCTCGAGTGCTAGCATAGTAAATGAGGAGTTTAGGAGTTTCTCCATCTCTCTGTTGGTACCAGGCTAAACGGTTCCCACCAGCTACATTCTGACTGGTCCTACATGTGATGGAGACGGAGCCTCCCAGAGCAGAGCTCACTGCTCCAGGCTGAGTCACTGTGACCTGGCCTCTGGACTCTGAGGATACAGAGACAAAACATAAAAGCAGCGTCATGGTTTTGTGGGCTTCATTTCAGAGGGACGGATGTTCATAGAGGAGAGGAGTTTGATTCTCTGGACTTTACCTGTGAAGCAGCAGCAGAGGAGAGTCCAGATGAGGACGCAGATCAAAGTCATGTTTTTGATGAGGAGGATTTCTGTGGCTTCTGTTGTCATGAAGGACAGCTGTCAGTCATCCAGTGTTCAACTCTCAGGACTATAAACTCTCCCAGAGCACTGGAGCATGGTGCTGCTGATGCAAAGTGGCTCTCTATGGAAATGCTCTGACTGACTCCAGCAGGGACTTGGATTACTCTGATGATTAAATCTATCTATGGTATCTATCAGTTATCTTTATTTTTTATATTGATTGGATCAGCTAACAATCTTTTCTATATGAACTTGGTTGCAGATAAAACTTTCAGAATGTCCTCTGTTTTATAAATTCCAGTAACTTAACTATCAATTAAACTATCATTGAAATTTCACTGAAATTTCAACACTGTGATTTTTATTTTATTTTGTCAGTAGTCAAGTTGTTGTTTCTTTATTGATACATGCTGTGCTTTAATAAACTTTGAGTCAGACGATTTAGAAGACATTTGTCAATTCGGTAAGAGTGACATGTTTATTTTTTAGTTTGTGTTTTTAACAGTTTCAGTTTTTACTTCATCACTGTGAATGTTTTGGTGAGTTTGTGTCAAAGTCAGAGAGCCGTGTCTTTTGTACGGCAGCTCAATGAGTTTGTTTCATTGTGGTGAACTTTTGGTGGAGGAACCAGACTGGATGTTGGAAGTAATTTTCTGCTCATATAATACAGTATTCTCAAGTACTGCTTTAAATTCTGCTTTTGAAAGTTTCAGAGAGATAAATAGATCTTGTTATAATTATATTAGTTTAAAATGTTCACCACAATATTTCTACAAGTGAAATTGAAGTGACGATTACGATGAGTATTTCAAATATAGTTGTGTTGATATAGTTGTAATATATGTAATCCAATATAAGGCTAAGGTCAAAGGTCATGACCAAGACTTTTCTCATTACCTTTCTCACTTTGTTGAGAAGCTGAGATGGAGAAACTATTTCATTATTGCCAAAAATAGTTTTGTTTTGGTACATGCTCATGAGTGGTTAAATGTTAAATCTATGTGATGAAAAGTGTGTGTGTGTGTTGTGTGTGTGTGTGTGTGTGTGTGTGTCCTCAGTGAAGTGTATCAGTCTCTGCAGTAGCTTCCAGCTTCAGCAGTCAGTTCAGTTTCTGTTCAGTCTGACTGAGGGAGGTTTTTGTACGACGCTTTTTCACTGTGTGAACACACGCTGACTGTTGATGTAATGGAGACTCTGACAGTAGTACACTGCTGCATCTTCAGCCTGGACTCCACTGATGGTCAGAGTGAAGTCAGACTTTGATCCACTGCCTGTAAAACGACCTAAAATCCCTGATGCTCGAGTGTTAGCATAGTAAATGAGGAGTTTAGGAGTTTCTCCATCTCTCTGTTGGTACCAGGCTAAACGGTTCCCACCAGCTACATTCTGACTGGTCCTACATTTGATGGAGACGGAGCCTCCCAGAGCAGAGCTCACTGCTCCAGGCTGAGTCACTGTGACCTGGCCTCTGGACTCTGAGGATACAGAGACAAAAACATAAAGCAGCGTCATGGTTTTGTGGGCTTCATTTCAGAGGGACGGATGTTCATAGAGGAGAGGAGTTTGATTCTCTGGACTTTACCTGTGAAGCAGCAGCAGAGGAGAGTCCAGATGAGGACGCAGATCAAAGTCATGTTTTTGATGAGGAGGATTTCTGTGGCTTCTGTTGTCATGAAGGACAGCTGTCAGTCATCCAGTGTTCAACTCTCAGGACTATAAACTCTCCCAGAGCACTGGAGCATGGTGCTGCTGATGCAAAGTGGCTCTCTATGAAAATGCTCTGACTGACTCCAGCAGGGACTTGGATTACTCTGAAAATGCTCTTTATCAATGGATCAATCACTCAGAGTATTGATAAGACTTTTTTTTTAAACTGTTTTATATGATTTTGATTTTATGCTTCTAGACATATTTTATTTAAATATTTAAGTTATTTTATTTAATTGTTAGAAAAAAAATGTAAATTTAATTTAAAATTAACTAGTGCTGGGCAACGATTGCATTTTTTTTGCGATTAATCATGTTTAATTGCATTGTTACATGCATAAAATTGAATCAAGAATACTAAAGTAGTGTATTGCTTGATTTAAACGTACTGCTACATACACAAAAATGCAATAACATGTGGTTTACAAACAGCTTTTTCCCAGCAGTATTCCCTTTACACAGTAGCAATAAAATATTTCTTGTAAATCTCAACTTAAACATTAATGTAATCAAATCAAATATTAAACCAAAGCTATTTGCCACTGCCAGGGAATTACCTTTATCTAACTTCTAAAACAACTTACCAGTAGAGTCCAGTTTTCTAGGGATTTTTTTCTGAGCAGGTATCAGCAGAAACATTTTTCTTTCATCAGGGAGCAGCAGAAACAGTCTTTGTTCAGTAGCAAAGTTGAATTGTCTTGAACTTTTTGTTTGCAACGCGAAGCACAAACATTGGAAGAGAGACTGATCCTCGCTGTTTGTGAGCTTCCAGAATCTAAATAGTTATCAGGACATCAGCAGGAGGGAATTCACATGGCAGAGCATCTCTGCAAAACTAAATGCAGGCATTTCAGGTAAAGTTAGCCTATGTATAATTTTAATTTAAGTTAAAAAGGCTACGGCTGTGTAATGCAAAGAAGCCGTTGCCATGGTTACTATCCATAGAGCTCCTGCCGTTGTCTCCCTTTCTGTTCAGCTGAGAGAACCTGCCGAAGCCTCTCTGCTTGTTTGGGAGGATTATTTGCAGGCTGATCAACATCCCATCTCTCCTGTGACCCATGGTTTGACGGTAGGCCTGTGTGTATTCAGAACCAGAGAGCAACGCACTTTCAAAATGATAATAAAAAAAACTTTGTTAAAGTGCGATAAAAAAATTGTCGACATTAATTAATTAATGCGTTAACACGATAATAATACGTTATCATGCCGAGCCCTAAAAGTAACATATCAAATTAACAGTGATATTTTCACATGTCAGCTGATAAAATGTTACAAACAGAAACTATTTTTGCTGAGTTTGTTTGTGTCAAAGTCAGAGAGCCGTGTCTCTCTACAGTCAGAGGTTTTTGTACGGCGGCTCAATGAGTTTGTATCACTGTGGTACACGTTCGGTGGAGGAACCAGACTGGATGTTGGAAGTAAGTCAAACCTTTAACAAAACTTTTATTTCAATAGCTATTTTTCAACGTTTCTAATCAGCGTGCCAGAAAAATAATTGACTTTCCATATTAATGTATAAATTTTATTAAAATTATTTGCACTTAGAAACAAAGTTCACTTTAGTAATATTAATTTACCAACTAATTGTATAAATAGTAAATATAAATACTAAGCCACAGCAGAAATCAGTATTTCCAACCTTAACGCTAAGGTTGCATCTTGAGGGCTTGTAGCTTTAGTTCAGTCTGTCAAAGTCAGAGAGCCGTGTTCTCTACAGTCAGAAGGTTTTTGTACGGTGGCTCAATGAGTTTGTATCACTGTGGTGGACTTTTGGTGGAGGAACCAGACTGGATGTTGGAAGTAAGTTTCTGCTCAAATACTAAATACAATATTATCAAGTCCTGCTTTAAATTCTACTTTGGAATGTTTAAGGCAGATAAATAGATCTTGTTTTAATTATAAAACTTTTATTGTTCATGTTTTTATTTCTCTTCCTTTACCATGGAGGCTAACTCAGAGCAACTTTACTAAACTGTTCTTCAGAAAGTCCTGTCAAAATGAAATGTAATCAACTTGAAGTGGAAAAATTATAAAACTTTAATCTTAACGTAAAATGTTTAGATTAGTTAATTTCAAAATGTTCCCCACAATAATGGCTGTTGCTGTGATTAAATACAATTCACTTTCTTCATGTAAAATTGAAGTGAAGATAAAGATGGGTGTTTTAAAAATGTTGCCTGTTGTTATGAATTTGGAAAAAGAACACAATATTTCCACAGTTAAAAGTAAAAGGACAACTGGCACTACTTTTGTAAGTTAACAAAGTGGTCAGTATATCTGTCAGTGAGTGAAGTGATGCAGCTGAGCAGTGATACCTGTGTGACTGAATTTGCGCTTTAGCACTAAAGATGTTTAAACTGTATCTAGTAGTTCAAGTCATCATTATAGCTGTTAATGTAAGTGAAGAAACACTTTGGTAATGATTGAAATCCAGATGAAGAACATCTGATTCTGGTCAGTTCATTTCTGTATTTGTTTCCACTGACTAAATTATTGTACAGTCAAGTTTTTGATGATCTTTATTTCCAGTGTAGTTTGATATATTTCAGGTCATTCTGTATGATGATTCTCTCTGTGCTGATTTGCATGAGAGGCTTCTTAAAGGGAAGTGAAACAATGTGTGAGTGAGTGACTGGTGGAGCAGAAAAAACATCTGACAGAAACTCAGCTCTCACACAGTAAAGGTGTCCTCTAAGCTGATTGGTGTCTCCTAGGTGATGTCCGTCCCACCCTGACGGTGCTGCCCCCCTCCAGGGAGGAGCTGCTGCAGGGGAAGGCCACGCTCATGTGCCTGGCCAACAAGGGCTTCCCCTCAGACTGGAGTCTGGCCTGGAAGGTGGACGGCAGCAGCAGCAGCAGCTGGGAGGAGAGCAGGAGCCCCGGGGTGCTGGAGAAGGACGGCCGCTACAGCTGGAGCAGCACCCTGAGGCTCCCTGCAGACCAGTGGAGGAAGGTGGGCTCTGTGACCTGTGAGGCCACCCAGGGCTCCCAGGCTCTGGTCTCAGAGACACTGAGGAGAGACCAGTGTTCCCAGTCCTGACCTAACTCACTGGGACTCTGCTACTGGTTTTACTCTGCTACTGCTCTCTGAACTCTGTAACTCTCTCTGTGTCTGTGTCTCTTTCTTTCCTTCTGTCACTCTCTAATCACATGTTTCATGGTTAAAGTTTGTTTACTGGATTTCGTTTTTATTATTTCAACACAATAAAGACCAGTTCATCAAATTTGTTGTTTTCATTTCTGTTATAGTGACTGTACTCTCTGTTCAACTTTAAGTAGTGAAACTTCATTGATGTAATTATGCTCATGCAGTTAACATTGTAAGAAAATTTTAAAAACTTATTTTCAATTTTCTTTTCTATTTTTTACCAACAAAGATGCGTTTTCCTTCATTTTATCAGGGCAGGATTATATCTGATGTAATTTCTTGTTCTCCTTGAGTCTCTTTTAAAACAGAGACTCTGTAAGGTGTCTCTTTATATCTGCATTAAGAGAACTTTCTTTTTGTAAACATATCAACTATCATCAACAGTACTTTGTTGTCTTTGCTTGGGTTTAGCTAAAAACCTCCCTCATAAGGTGGTTAAACGGTTCATCTGGTGGATGTGCTGCTAATGAAACCTGTAATCTTCTCTCTATGTTGTGTCTTAGGCAGACTGAGCATGTTTGACAAAAGTTGTGAGGGTGTGTTGTGAAACCCTTCATGAACCAGTGTCTTTCTTTACCACAATATTTCATTAGTGATACAGTTACAGTTTTACAACACCAGCACTCTGTAGTTTTCTAGTAAGGCTAAAATAAAAAGGAAGAAGAAGAATTGGTTAGTGTTAGATATTAGGCTCTGGCTGCTGCTCCTGTTTAGGAGGGAAAACTTTCAGCAATGACAACAAGACAGTAATTCATTCACATGGTGTTAGTTCAATCAATTTTATGATCACGTCCCTCATTTCGCTGCAAATAAAAACAAATTATGGCATGTTGTTCTGGGTGACACTCTGCTCTCTGTGTGTAAAACAGCCTCTCTGAATGAGTTTCAACCTTGAGCTTCCAGGCTGTCTGATAACACATCTCACACACAGACGTGTTGTTCACATTTCATTCCATAACTAACACTGAGCGACTTATTCAGTTCCCCTTTTTCTCTGTGGAGGAGAGAGCATGGGCAAAACTCTGGACCATGTTTAAACAAAGGGATTTAAACTATAACATCAAACAACAAGGAACGAGCAGGCAGCATTGTTTTCCTGTAAAAATGGAGGCAATCTGTTAGCGTGTGTCACATTTTATCATCAACACAGCAGCAAAACACAAAGAAACATCCAGTTTAACATAAAAGCAACAGACACATGACATGACAATAAGCACCAGGCATCTGGTTTGCTTCCAAGATGTAGTGTCAAAACAGGTCATGTGATCGTCCTTTGGTCAGCAGTCTGAGTAAAAACGTAGGTGAGGCCTTTTAGTACCCGAGTAAAGGCAGACTATAAACAGCCATTTCAGTCAGTGCGGCTCTGTCAGCTCAGCTTGGTCAGATCAAGTTAGTAAAGTGCACAGTTAGTTTACCATGAATCATGGGAGAGAGATTTATCTCTCTGTTTATCCTTTTTTAGTAATGGGACCCCTTGTCCATAAAATCATCATCACCTTTTTATGGTGATTGGTTTTGGAATAAATGAAAAGGCTTGAATGCATTGGGAGAGAGAGCTTTACTCTCATTGTGGTCACATTCCCAGATAAGTTATTCTGTCTATTCGAATTGCAATTAGAGACAGACAGACTAGTGTTGTGTGTGGCCATTCTGGGCAAACCGCTTTAGCAACACAATGGTCATCTCAGAATGCTGTGTTTGATGGACTGCAGAACAGAAACCGACCAGCCGCGTGGGGAATGTAAAATTTTAAAAACAGACCTTTGCCAGATCACCAACAGAGAAATATGTAGTCTTTGATAGAGGTCAACCGATTAATTGGTCGGACGATTAATCGGCCGATTTTTGGCATTTTTTAACATAATCGGCATCAGCCAATATCCAAGTATATCAAGCCGATTATTAGGCAGGTGCATCTGTGGGAAGCCTAGTGTTGTCGTGGAACACGTGTTTGACGCACGCTGCCGCGAGTCATTTTCCAGCCGAGTGAGCAGACCTCATCCAGTGCCTAAGGAGCTAACGGTAAGGATTCAAGTCTTATAACTCCTTTATATTTAATTAAAAACTTTTGATATGTTACTGCCAACTTCGAGCATTTCTGCATTTTCATTGAAAAGTTTATTTTCTTCTTACCCGTTTTGTTTAATTAATATATTTTTATACATTATTTATACAATTTATTTATATATGTTTTTTTACATTATACATTTTTAATTTATAAGTGCAGATTGTTCATTGTTCAAGTGTTCAATAAATGTTTTTGTTGAGAAAGTTTGTCTGTTAAGTAATTATCATTTCTTTTACATTTTATATTTCAAATAGAGGTTAAAAACCAAGCAAATATCGGCCAAATATCGGCCAAAATAAATCGGCAGCATTAATCGGCATCGGCCGACCCAGATTTCAAAAGATCGGTATCGGCATCGGCGTGTCTTTGATGTCACCAATAATGTGAAGCTGTGAAACCTGCAGTGCTCACGAGCGCACTAATGCATTTACCACCACTCTGTTGGTCGGCCTTCATCACACTCTTTTTGAAAATGTGGGTGCGTACAGGTCACTCCAGCCTGTAGCAGTGAACAAAAGAAAACATGTTTTGTATTTCCAAGCTTCTTTTCTTTTACATCAAATCAAATCAAACTTTGTGTTAACTATAGCTATAGACTCTCATTCAATTTGCATCGTGAGGTCATGAGGTCACACCTTAATGTTTTAACCAGTGTGCTCAGATTCCAACTTATGGGCCTGTTGTCAGTCAGCCAACTCCGGGCGGACTTGCATCCTCAAATCCATCCGTTTCCAAATCACTTGGCTTCGCCATGTGTATACGTTCACCTCGGTACAGCTAAAATCAGAGAAGGAGAAAAGGAAACAAAACAACAGCACAGCGCTCCTTGAAATTGTGACTCACCCAGTGTGTGTGTCCCAGTTGTTTCCTGTCACTAGCGTCTGTCCCGGCCCCTCCAGCTCAGTCCATTTGGATCTGTTTTGTATCTTTCCAGACAATCTCTGTGTACCAAAGTCCATTTTTGTCCACCAGTCTCCCCTACTGTCCGTTTTCTCGTACTGTGTACAGAGTTCTTCATCCCCTTTTGATGGCTATTTTCTCACTTTGTCCTCTTTGTGTAAATCTTCATCTTGTATGCCCTATCAAATTTCAAAATATTTATCAAGAAAATATAAAATTTCCATCACAGCTATTTCGGCAGTGTTTTATTTGCATGAAGACAATACTCAGATCCTGTCAATACATTTACCAAAGTTTGAAAAAAAAACGATTTTAGGCTTTCTGATGAGAAGACTGATCAGCAAAAAAACAACAACACAGATTATATCAAAATAACAAAATATGAAAATGATTTCACATTTTACAAATCCATATGTAGGTGCATGTAGGTATAAAATACTCACCTAAAATAACGGAAAACTTACGAAATGACATTTCTTATTATTGTAACCTTTCAGTAAAAAGTAACTTTTCAACTTTTAACTGCATGAGTTTCATTCTAATTAGTATTTACATACATTACATTACAGTATGGTTATGTTTTTATTTTGAAGTCTCCCATTTTTATATCAGTGTTGAATGACTTTGAAAATAACATTTCGAGACACAGAAACATATGTAAACATTTTTAAAAAATATATAAATTATTTCACTATCTGCATTAGTGTCTTGGTTTTTTGTTAACTAACCAATAAATAAAAATACTTCTGCATAATCTGTATTTCCATGATTTTGTTACACTTTTGTTAAGCTGTTATTTCTTTAATACTGCATTAATATTGAAACACCTAGTGTTATGGTTTCTGTGCAGCTGGTGATTCAGATCAGTTCCTCTCCAGCTGAGGGAGGGTTTTGTACGACTTTGTATCACTGTGTGAACGGCGAGCTGTAACCACACTGGTGACAGTAATAAACTCCTGCATCTTCAGTCTGGACTCCTCTGATGGTCAAAGTGAAGTCAGTTCCAGACTGACTCCCACTGAAACGATCTGAAACTCCAGTGTGACGAGTTGTAGCATAATTAATCAAAAGTTTAGGAGATTCTCCTGGTTTCTGAAGGTACCAGTGAAGGTAGCTACCCATACTTGAACTGGCTTTACATCTGATGGAGACAGTCTGTCCTGGAACAACAGACTGAGCTCCAGGAGACTGAGTCAGGATGATTTCTGCTGATGAATCTGGAAAACATGAAAAAGAGGAGAAGGGTTATTGAGACAAATCCAGTTTGGAGAAAGATGATCAACATCCAAACAGAAGAGTCTCATTTCTTTAACATGGAGAACAGATGGAAGAAGGTAAATGCTGCTTGTTTCAGTGTTTCTCCATCACAGCAGAACATCATTGTGGTGAACCTGGTTGCATCCTGAAGCAAAGTTTTCAGAAGAGAGTCTCACCCTGAACAAGGAGCCCCAGGGTGGCCAGCAGTAGAATCAGTGACATCATCATTGTGCTGCCGGCGTGTCAGTGGCTCTGAAAGGCCTGGACAGCCACTGATCAACACTGGCCTCTTAACGGCTGGGAGCAGAGAGTCAGGACACATATGCAAACACACAGAGTCAGTGAGCTGTAGCTGTCCTCAACATATCATGGTGTTTCCCCCTCAGTGCTGAGAGCAGGGATCTACATATTTACATATTTACATGTAGAGGATACTGAAAAGTCTGGTGGTCAAAAGATCCAGTGATTTGTGGCTGTTTTGTTTTGTCTACCTAGTTGGGAAAAATGGTCTTTTTGACAATGATTAGTGACATTAATATTCTCATTTAGGTGTCTTTATGTTGAGATTTCATCATGTAAAGCAGTGTTGAGTGTTCATGATCATGCAATGTGACCGAAACCTCAACAACAGTTTGTGATGGATGTCCAACGACTAAGAAATGCATAATGCTGTGCTGCAAGCTACCTCACTAATCTCAGTATAGATATCATGACAGATGTTGCAAAGAGACCAAAGAAGATATTATTTTAGGAAGAGGGGATGATAAAAAGAAAGTATGACAGAGCACGAGACAGACAAGAGTAAATATCAGACTGGCTTTTACTAGTTGGCGTGAGCTAAAGGAGCTTAAACTCTAGCTGTAATTGATATTAGTTGCTTTGTTCTGTCTTATGTTGCAATAACTTGATGTTCGGCTGAGTTAGCAAAGCTGTTGACATTAATGATGTAATGTAATCAGAGCAAACACATGAACAGGTGTCTTATACAACAGTGTCATGTGAGTGAATAGTACTCCTAAAACTGGGAGCCACTTTCGATTATAAAGTTTTCTGATGCTGATCTGTGTCTTCATATTTTCTTTTATCTGGAAATAGTTGAAGTAGATGTGATCCAGTATGACCAAGAGTTGTTGGAGAAAGTAACTGATTTCCCCAAATTAAACCTGGTGAAACACTATTTGCCACTGACAGGGTACCTTTTATAGCTTGTTAAAACAAGTTACCCTCAGAGAAAAGATCATAACATCATAACAGGCACCTTCTGAGCAACAGGTTAAATCTGTTTTCTTGGTTTTTTTTTTGAAGGAGTATCAGCAGAAACATTTTTCTTTTATCAGGAAGCAACAGAAACAGTTTATATTCAGCAAGTGTCCATGTTAGAGTGAGGTGAATAGCTTGCCTCACACACCACCGCTGCCAAAGTTGAATTGTCTTGAACTTTTTTGTCATGCGCAAGCAGCGCAAATCACTGGAAGAGAGACTGATCCTCGCTGTTTGTGAGTTTCCAGAATCTAAATAGTTATCAGGACATCAGCAGGAGGGAATTCACATGGCAGAGCATCTCTGCAAAACTAAATGCAGTTATGTAATATATATATATATCCCCTATAGTAATTTGCTAGCATGCAGTGTGTAGCTGTCCACTTCACTACCGTATTTGATTGCTTGTCTTGCTTTTGTTTATCTACTTCACACACTGCATCCAATCTGCCTGAAGCTTTGCTCCACTGATTGTTCTGATCGACATCCCGTCCCTCCTGTGACAAATGGTTTGACTGTATGTGTATTCAGAGCCAGTGAGCAACGGACTTTTTAAAAGCTGCTTTACATGCGATAAAATAATTGTTGGCATTAATTGATTAATGCATTAACACAATAATAACGCTTTAACATGCCCAGCCATAATATATATATATATATATATATATATATATATATATATATATATATATATATATATATATATATATATATATATATATATATATGTGTGTGTCTGTGAGTCATTAGTGACGTGTATCAGGGATTATAATGTGATATAAATGTATACAGAATGACATGCTGGAAAATGTAATTTAACTAAATCAGGAAAAATGTTAAATCCACTTGATGTGAAGTGTGTTTCCTGTTTTCTTGACTAAGATTTTCTATTTGAAACTAAGAAATAGTTAGTTTTTGATGATCAACAGTTTCTCGATCTTCAAAAATTTATCTTGCCATATTATGGACCACAATAACAAGTGTGTGTGTGTGTGTGTCCTCAGTGAAGTGTATCAGTCTCTGCAGTAGCTTCCAGCTGCAGCAGTCAGTTCAGTTTCTGTTCAGTCTGACTGAGGGAGGTTTTTGTACGACGCTTTTTCACTGTGTGAACAACCACTGACTGTTGATAACATGACCACTCTGACAGTAGTAAACTGCTTCATCTTCAGTCTGGACTCCACTGATGGTCAGAGTGAAGTCAGAGTTTGATCCACTGCCTGTAAAACGACCTGGAATCCCTGATGCTCGAGTGTAAATGAGCAGTTTAGGAGTTTCTCCATCTTTCTGTTGGTACCAGGCTAAATAGCTCCCACCAGCTACATTCTGACTGGTCCTACATTTGATGGAGACGGAGCCTCCCAGAGCAGAGCTCACTGCTCCAGGCTGAGTCACTGTGACCTGGCCTCTGGACTCTGAGGATACAGAGACAAAAACATAAAGCAGCGTCATGGTTTTGTGGGCTTCATTTCAGAGGGACGGATGTTCATAGAGGAGAGGAGTTTGATTCTCTGGACTTTACCTGTGAAGCAGCAGCAGAGGAGAGTCCAGATGAGGACGTAGATCAAAGTCATGTTTTTGATGAGGAGGATTTCTGTGGCTTCTGTTGTCATGAAGGACAGCTGTCAGTCATCCAGTGTTCAACTCTCAGGACTATAAACTCTCCCAGAGCACTGGAGCATGGTGCTGCTGATGCAAAGTGGCTCTCTATGGAAATGCTCTGACTGACTCCAGCAGGGACCTGACTAGAACTGTTAGTCACTTGCTGTACTGTGGAGACAACATGATACTGATGTGTAACTTAAGCTTTAAAGTATTTGATGTTCTTCATATCACATTTATTTTGCTTTCAGAGGTTGACATCCATCGTTTGTCTTCTGTTAGTTTCAAAATGCTTCTTTGCAGCACTTGATTTGCTGTCAGCGATTGAGTTTTGCACAAAATTTTCTATAGTAACTTATGTATGTGGCATTGAAAGAAGTTTGAAGAGTTTAACATTGCTATTTTGTCGCTGAAATCCCAAATTTAACAAATTTAAAAAACATTTACCATTAAAGGGGCATTATGTAGTTTCCAGCGGCCACTACTGGTGCGGTTTTAAGATTGCAACCAGGTGTGTGCTCGTACGCATGCTCGCTTGAACTCATGAGCGAGCAGAACCCGAAACACAACCGCTTTCATACAGAAATCCTGCAATAAAAGCAGGAACAGCAGCATGCAGGCTGTGGCTTTTCAGTCAGACATGTTCAGGCTCTGTTACTTCAACATTCCCGTCTCAGAGGCGGATCAACACCGGCGCCGTAACGTTACTTCATTCAGCGCAGTGAGACACATATCAACACAGTACCTCAAAAAGGCAGAGTGAGAGCGACAGGTGGGGAGCCAGCTTCACTCAACATCCTGGAAACTCAGGTAAACTCCCACTGCAACGTTACAATAATGTTTTTATCAGCTTGATGTTGAACTAATCCACGCTTCGTTACATGATAAAGAAACACTGCATTTAGCCGACGTGCTACATCATTAGCTTCGCCTATCTTTACTATCTGTGAATCCATCACCAGAGGCTCAGCAATGTCAGAACAGCTCATGTAGTGGATGATAATGAAACTGTTAGTGAGCTGGACTGAATATTATAAGATTGTGTCACACTTTATAACATTTAGACTGCAGTCAGTTACTGTAACTAATATTAGTGGATGGCTCTTCCTCTGCCAAACCCAGCAGGCGGATCATTTTAATGTCAGATTACAACCCCTTCACACACAGGCAATAAAAAAGGATTCATTTTAGTAGAAAAACTACATACAGCCCCTTTAAGTTACCATTACAAAGTTTTGTGTTACACACTGTTCTTGTGCTGCAGTGGAACAAATCATATGCGTGTCTCCTCAGTGACATGTACTGTTCTTAAACGGTGGACTGAAAGTTTATTCTCTAAATTATTACAAGGTCAATTCAGTATCTGTTCTGGAGCTTTTGATCAAATTCCATGATCTTCCTCAGCACATGTGCACCCGAGCTGTAATTATGTTTTGAACTTTAAAGGTGGACAAGAAGTCCTAAAAAGGATCAGAAGAAATTTGAAAATATACATTTCAGTGACAACTTGGTGAGTTTTTTTGCTGAATAAGATTGTGTGACAAAATATAAAGCTTCCCAATAAATATAGGTAAATTGGATGTGTACCAGATTGACATAGTGGTCAAAGGTCCTGACCAGGCTCATTAGCCGTGTAAGCTACAATTCTGACATTTTCAATCCAACTGATGAAACTGTGTATGTCACATTGTTTCAAAATTTGCATTAAGAAAACTGAATCTGAATAGCATGAATTTATTAGTGTGAAATTGAATTCTAAGAAACTTGAAACTGAATGTATAAACTGTATTTGAGCCTCACTAAAAATTCAACTCTTATGTACTTTCTCTTTTAGTTCTCTCAATTCAAGTGTGCTTCTCTCATTTCAATTTTAATCCACAAGATTCAGTTTCAAAGTCAAAGACACTTCATGGTAATTCAGGAAGAGAAATCCAGGGCAGATCAAGCCTGCATTCTTTCCAACAGCATGAGGGGGCAAAACCACTGCAAAAAGAAGCCTGGCTCCATCAGAAATATACCAAAATGAGTCTACTTTCCTATGATGGGGACTCTGCTACTGATTTTACTCTGGTACTGTTCTCAGTCTGCACTCCCTCTGTGTCTTAATACAAATGTTGCTTCCCCATCAGTGCTGAGATCATTAACCTACATGTTTATATATTTACACAGACCTTTTCCTATTTGGTAATCTGGAGCCGTATTATAGAAAGTTTCCTATCTTAAGTCTTAAGTTAAGATAGGAAGAGTCTAGACAGGATTTTTCTCAGTTTGGTATTACAGAAGAAAATCCTAACAAACTTTAGGAATCCTATCTTATTCTACTTCATCCGTCTTATCTCAAGGTTAGGAAATCCAAAATACGCAATCCAACAAAGGTTATCAACTTTTATGTCTGTTACCTAGCAACTGATGATGCTTTTCTCTCGTCGCCGAGCTAAACTGATTTTAATCGCTGTATTTTGTAGTTTTTTTAATGAAACATCCACTGAAAATGGAGTAAAAACAAACAACTATCATTGAACTTCAATTAAGATGACTTTGTTGGCAACCACTGTCGAGAAATCCAAATCCACATAGCCTAACACTTAACTTGGGAGATTACAGAGAGAGAGCGGGCTAAAATAGTGGACACAGTCACTGGCGCATATCCGACATCCAGTGGAGCGTTAATGCTGCCAAAAAGAAAACAAGTCCATTTACAAGTGATACGAAGAGAAAGGCAACTTTAGTGTCCAACGAGCTGAGGAAAGCCGCTGGTCGCTCCTCCTGTGCTCCCTCACTGACGCCGGCAGAAACCCATAGTTCTTCTCGGGAAAGGCTAATAAAGGCTGCGGGCTAACGTCATATGTAGGCTATATCTTGACTCTAGCGATCTCCTTCTATCAAAGACTTGCATTAGGATCATTTTGTTACATGAAGCCTTTACGCTATCGCCGACAGCCTTTATACTAACAAGAGTTTTGTCATCAAACACATCGGTAGAATCAATTAAGTTGTTGATTTTGTAAAAGCAATTAAGCAGTGATAAACAGTGACAATGTGGATTAAACAAGTTATTAAACACTAGCTGGTGGAAAAGTAAAAGTTAGGAGAGCCAAACAGCTATCCTAAGGGTTGGAGAGTTTATTTAAGGTTTTACGAAGTTAGGATGCTTCTGTAATACACTTTTCCTATCTAAAGTTAGGAAAGGAATATTGATTTAATCTGTAATGGCCTTATTCCTAAATAAGTTCCTAACCCTTATAACCATGGTTACCAAGCAGTTAGGATAGGATCTGCCAGTTAGCAAGTTTCTGTAATACGGCCCCTGGTCTTTTTAAATAATATTTAGTGACATTAATAAGTTGGATTTAACATGTTAGAGAGTTTGTGATAAGGACATTTCAGCAATTAAAGCAATGATGGATGGATAGTATTTTGTTATTTCATTATTTGAATAGAGAATTAACTTTTGATGAATTAAGAGTGTGTGTGTGTGTGTGTGTGTGTGTGTGTGTGTGTGTGTGTGTGTGTGTGTGTGTGTGTGTGTTGTGTCCTCAGTGAAGTGTATCTTCCAGCTGCAGCAGTCAGTTCAGTTTCTGTTCAGTCTGACTGAGGGAGGTTTTTGTACGACGCTTTTTCACTGTGTGAACACATGTGGACTGTGATAACTCTGACAGTAGTAAACTGCTGCATCTTCAGTCTGGACTCCACTGATGGTCAGAGTGAAGTCAGAGTTTGATCCACTGCCTGAAAAACGACCTGGAATCCCTGATGCTCGACTGCTAGCAGTGTAAATGAGGAGTTTAGGAGTTTCTCCATCTCTCTGTTGGTACCAGGCTAAAAGTTTCCCATTAGCTACACGCTGACTGGTCCTACATCTGATGGAGACGGAGCCTCCCAGAGCAGAGCTCACTGCTCCAGGCTGAGTCACTGTGACCTGGCCTCTGGACTCTGAGGATACAGAGACAAAAACATAAAGCAGCGTCATGGTTTTGTGGGCTTCATTTCAGAGGGACGGATGTTCATAGAGGAGAGGAGTTTGATTCTCTGGACTTTACCTGTGAAGCAGCAGCAGAGGAGAGTCCAGATGAGGACGCAGATCAAAGTCATGTTTTTGATGAGGAGGATTTCTGTGGCTTCTGTTGTCATGAAGGACAGCTGTCAGTCATCCAGTGTTCAACTCTCAGGACTATAAACTCTCCCAGAGCACTGGAGCATGGTGCTGCTGATGCAAAGTGGCTCTCTATGGAAATGCTCTGACTGACTCCAGCAGGGACTTGGATTACTCTGATGATGCTGTTTATCAGTTGATTATTTGTCTTAATTAATTAATTACTAAAGACAAAAATAAACACTTGCTTTGAAATCAATAAATCAAATGAAAACATGAATTCAGGAAATTAGAATTGTTTTCACATGTCATAATGGGACGACTCAATGTTACAATCAGAGACTGTAAAGCTGTATATTACAGACATGTTAAATAATGGCTTTCTTTTTACTTTAAGCCTCAGATATGTTTGTAGTTTTCTTATTTAACATGATTGCACCAAAAGAACAAAATGTCGGTTTTAAGGGTTTATCTATGGTATTGAAACCTGTCTGTTGTCATGGTTCAGCAGTGATGCACATCGGTCACCATGGTTACTGGGCTCAGCGAAGAAAACACTTAATTTCCAGTCAGGTCTTCATCTCTTGTTTGTAATCTGCTGAATATTTAATGTACGTTGTTGCTCCTTCAGTTTCATCCAAACTCTGAAAAATCTCTTTATCTCTCTTTCTGGCCTGGAGGATGGGCTTATTTTTGTGTCAAAAGAATCTGAATTTGAATACTTAAAATCTGAATTTGAATTTGAATGAAAAACATGAATTTATCAGTGTGAAACTGAATTCGAAGAATTTTGTAACTGAATGTAATAATATGCAATTAAATTCAGTTGCAACTGAAACTGTATTTGAGCCTCACTAAAAATTCAACTCTTTATGTACTCTCGTTTTCCGCTGTCTCAATTAAATTTTAATCCACAAGATTCAATTTCAAAGTCAAAGACAATTCATGGTCCTTCAGGAAGAGTAATCCAGTGCAGATCAAGCCTGCATTCTTTCCAACAGCATGCAGAGGGCAAAACCACTGCAAAAAGAAGCCTGGTTATATCAGAAATATACCAAAATGAGCCTACTTCCTACTGATTGAGACTCTTCTACTGATTTTACTCCGGTACTGTTCTCAGTCTGCACTCCCTCTGTCTCTCACTACAAATGTTGCTTCCCCATCAGTGCTGAGATCATTACCCTATGTGTTTACATATTTACATAGATGTTTTCCAATTTGGTAATCTGGTCTTTTTTTAAACAACGTTCATTGACGTTAAAGTTGGATTTAACATGTTTGAGAGTTTGTATTATGGAAATTTCAGCAATTAAAGCAATGGTGGATAGATAATACTGTGTTATTTCATTATTTGAATAGAGAATTAATTTTGAACAATTAAGAGTGTGTGTGTGTGTTTGTGTGTGTGTGTGTGTGTGTCCTCAGTGAAGTGTATCAGTCTCTGCAGTAGCTTCCAGCTGCAGCAGTCAGTTCAGTTTCTGTTCAGTCTGACTGAGGGAGGTTTTTGTACGACGCTTTTTCACTGTGTGAACACACGCTGACTGTTGATGTAATGGAGACTCTGACAGTAGTACACTGCTGCATCTTCAGCCTGGACTCCACTGATGGTCAGAGTGAAGTCAGACTTTGATCCACTGCCTGTAAAACGACCTAAAATCCCTGATGCTCGAGTGTTAGCATAGTAAATGAGGAGTTTAGGAGTTTCTCCATCTCTCTGTTGGTACCAGGCTAAAAGTTTCCCATTAGCTACACGCTGACTGGTCCTACATCTGATGGAGACGGAGCCTCCCAGAGCAGAGCTCACTGCTCCAGGCTGAGTCACTGTGACCTGGCCTCTGGACTCTGAGGATACAGAGACAAAAACATAAAGCAGCGTCATGGTTTTGTGGGCTTCATTTCAGAGGGACGGATGTTCATAGAGGAGAGGAGTTTGATTCTCTGGACTTTACCTGTGAAGCAGCAGCAGAGGAGAGTCCAGATGAGGACGCAGATCAAAGTCATGTTTTTGATGAGGAGGATTTCTGTGGCTTCTGTTGTCATGAAGGACAGCTGTCAGTCATCCAGTGTTCAACTCTCAGGACTATAAACTCTCCCAGAGCACTGGAGCATGGTGCTGCTGATGCAAAGTGGCTCTTTATGGAAATGATCTGACTGACTCCAGCAGGGACTTGGATTACTCTGATGATGCTGTTTATCAATGGATCAATCAATATATGAGAGTATTGATAAGACATTTAAAAAAATATATTTGGTGGGTATAGATTAATTTTTTAATCTAGATTAATCTCACTGTGATCTTGAAATTAATCTAGATTAATCTAGATTAAAATGGCTCATTTGAATTCTGCCGAAGGTATTCAGATTATGTGTGCGAACGGGTTTCATGTCAGGTGGTGCATTAGAGCAGGGCTCATCTCCTGTTTCCAAAATGCATCACAAACTGCTTGAGAAAGCTGTTCTACTATGATAATTGGTGATGAAAATAAATCATGTTCAAAAATATGTACTTGTGTGTAGCGTGTGATGTGCTTTACGCTTAGGTGGTACTTGAGACTGGAAGAACTCCTACAGTAAACTAATTCCGCATTGCACAAGGTGCAAACCTTAGTCTTGTCGAATTTTCCATTGGGAAGCTTCTTAAAAGTAAATTTTCCCAGAAGCAAACCCGCGCTTCAGAAATATTGCTGTCCAAGTGCTGTCCAACAGCTGTCTGTGGACGTGTTGCTACAGTTAGTGTGAGTAAATACCGCGACAATGCGCTTTTTTAATCAACCGGCGTATCAATAACTAACTTGGCTAGTTGTAAACAAACTGGCCGAGCGAGGTTGTAACCGGAACACCGTCAACTCGGGTGTGACGTCATTCCCAGCTCCGACCTCCGAGGTAAATGGAACGCAGCAACAGCTGCACCCATGTTAGCACGTCACGTTTGATGTGGTAATTTCACAGTAGGCATATACACAGGTTCTAAGACTTGTTCTTGCCCCCTACAGTGCGATTCGGCTAGGTATACATATGTGCTAAAATATCAAGGTAAAAGTCATCATAGCTTGCGTAGTATAGACCCAGCTCCCAACCCAACTTTGAGAATAAATTAGCGGCGATATTTTTTTTGTCGCCCGATAAGAGTCTCACGTTAACGCATGCACGTTAACGCGATAACGACCCACTACTAATTTTACATGATTATGGTTTGATGTTTCTAGGCATAGTTTGTTTTAAAATATTTTCTTTCTTAATTGCCAGAGACAAAATTTTTTAATTGAAATTAACATTAATATGTCAAAGAAAACACGCATTCTGGAATTTTTACGGATGCGGTACAGCTTCTCTAGTCGCGTTAAAATAAAGTCAAGTTTTAAAGCAAACTTTTATATTTCTTTTAACTGTTTTACTATTTGGGCCTCCGACCAGTGCACCTTTATGAATAACTGTTTAACGTTACTTTCAGCACCACCAAACTGTGGACCTTTCTGGATAGGTATTAGGTAGCTTTAGCGGTGTTCTACCTGTTGCCGCTAGTAAAACACCTGCTCGAAGACTCCCTGGAATTGGTCATTGCCGCTGAAACCGCAGTCGGAAAAGTCTCCTCCTGGCAAGCCTGAACTGTCCATGCCATCGCCAATTGCATCTGGGAAGCCTGAAACCTCCCATCGGCGCTGCCACAGAGCTGACAATCCTTGTAGCTAGCATTCTGGCTACACGGCTAAAACAACCTGCACCTTTTTCACGCCGCCACCGGCACCACCACTATGCTGAATTACTCCGTCAACCAGCTGGTGAATCTCAAGAGTTTCCTCATTCTAGTGTGCACTGCGTTGATTAAACAACTAGGACTTCTCCGCCGTTCGCGCTATATCCATAGAAGTTCCCGCAGAAGGTTTTTCTGCTCAAAGACAAGTGTTACCATCCCGGTTCTCTAGTCAGAAAAGCGAAATGTCGCTCCACACATACGTCATCAGAGTGCTGTATCCTATCAGAGAAGTAGTTTGGACCTCTCAGTGTGCTGAATGGGAAACGTGGAGTGGACTCTAGTCTGCTATGGTCAGTTCAAAGATTTGTTACGGCCATCAAATAGCAAAATTGTACTATTAAATGCACACTCTATTACAAATAAATCCTGCATCATTCATGACTATATCCTGTATAAATGTCCGGATTATATGTGCATTGCAGAGACCTGGCACCAATCAAATACCTTTTTTTCTTTAAATGAGAGCTGTTCCAAAGGATATGTTAAAACTCTTCTGACAAAGCCCAACCTGGATCTAATTGCTTTAGCCAAATATAGACCTATATCTAACCTTCCATTTCTCTCCCAAGGTCCTGGAGAAAGCAGTTGCAAACAGCTGTGTGACTTTCTACATAGCAATAGTTTATTTGAGGATTTTCAGTCAGGATTTAGAGCTCACCATAGCACAGAGACAGCACTGGTAAAAATTACTAATGACCTCCTAACTGCATCTGACAAAGGACTGGTCTCTGTATTGGTTTTACTAGATCTTAGTGCTGCATTTGATACCATTGACCATCAGATCCTATTACAGAGACTGGAACATTTCATTGGCATTAAAGGAACCGCTCTAAGCTGGTTTAAGTCCTATTTATCAGATCGATTTCAATTTGTACATGTTAACGATGAGTCCTCCATGCATACCAAAGTTAGTCATGGAGTTCCACAAGGATCTGTGCTCGGACCAATCCTCTTCACTTTATATATGCTTCCTTTAGGCAATATTATCAGGAAACACTCCATAAACTTTCATTGTTATGCAGATGATACTCAGTGATATCTATCGATCAAGCCAGATGAAACTCATCAGTTAGCTAAGCTTCAAATGTGTCTTCAGGATGTTAAAATCTGGATGACCTGTAATTTTCTAATGTTAAACTCAGATAAAACTGAAGTGATCTAGGGCCTAAGCACCTCCGTGACTCATTATCTAAAGATATAGTTTCCCTGGATGGCATCGCCCTGGCCTTCAGCACCACTGTGAGAAATCTTGGAGTTATCTTTGATCAGGATATGTCGTTTGACTCTAACATTAAACAAATTTCAAGGGCCGCCTTTTTTCACCTAAGTAATATTGCAAAAATTATGAACATCCTGTCTAAAAATGATGCAGAAAAACTAGTCCATGCATTTGTTACTTCTAGACTGGATTACTGCAACTCCTTATTATCAGGCTCCTTGAAAAAGTCCATTAAGACTCTTCAGCTGATCCAGAATGCTGCAGCATGTGTTCTGACAGGAACCAGCAAAAGAGATCATATTTCTCCTGTCTTAGCTTCTCTGCATTGGCTTCCTGTAAAATCCAGAATAGAATTTAAAATCTTTCTTCTCACCAACAAAGCTCTTAATGGTCAGGCACCATCTTATCTTAAAGAGCTCATAGTACCTTACTACCCCATCAGAGCACTGCACTCCCAGAATGCGGGGTTACTTGTGGTTCCTAGCGTCTTCAAAAGTAGAATGGGAGACAGAGCGTTCAGCTATCAGGCGCATCTCCTGTGGAACCAGGTTCCAGTTTGGGTTCAGGAGGCAGACACCATCTCTACATTTAAGAGAAGACTTAAGACTTTCCTTTTTGATAAAGCTTATAGTAGGGGCTGGCTCAGGTGAGTCCTGAACCATCCCTTACTTATGCTGCTATAAGCCTAGATTGCCGGGGGATTTCCCATGATGCACTGAGCTCCTCTCTCCTCTTCTCTCTCTCCCTCTGAGTGCAACCTCATCCCATTAATGCATGTTACTAACTCGATTTCTTCCCTTTCCCGTGGTCGTGTGCTTCCTCCTCCCGTCACTTCATACGGGTGTTGCTGGCTCTGGAGCTGTGGAGTCTGGATCTGTGGTTGGGAGTCTCCTGCTGCCCCCGTGTTCCTGCTCGATGCCCTCTGCTACAGTTGCAACTGCTGTTACTATTCCTATTGCTATAATTACTGTTATTATTATCATTAACACAACTATAAATATCTGTACGATTTTTCATTCAGTCTATAGCAACATTACCTTTACTGTCTGTACCTCTATGTGTATACTGTGTAGGCTGCCTCCTTCTACTCTCTCTGTCCCTCTCTCTCTCTCTCTCTCTCTCCCTCACCCCCAACCGGTTGAGGCAGATGGCCGCCCACCCTGAGCCATGGTTCTGCTCGAGGTTTCTGCCTTAAAAGGAAGTTTTTCCTTGCCTGTGTCGCCTAGTGCTTGCTCTTGTTGGGAATTATTGGGCTTCTGTAAATAACTTCAGAGTATGGTAAGCTGCTGGTTATGAGAAGCTCTGTGAGATAACTGTTTTTGTGATTTGGCGCTATATAAATAAAATTGAATTGAATTAAATTCAATATAACTACCTCCAGAAAGCTCGCAGCTCAGGGCGTGGTGGCGGCCTGTCAGTCATCCATCGCAGCAATCTGGAGTTATCTCATCAACCATTACCTGAACTGTCTTCATTTGAATGCCTTGCTTTTAAATGTAAGTCTCTGTCCCCTGTGCTGTCCCTCCTCATCTACCGACCACCAAAACCAAACCCCTCATTTATCACTGAGATGTCAAATCTCCTCACATCTTTCTGCACATCCTCCGCCAATGTTATAATTTTAGGTGATATGAACATCCACGTTGACATCTCCTCTTGCCGCTTTGCCGCTGACTTTCTTCAACTCCTGGACTGCTTTAATTTAAAACAACTTGTTGATGTCCCCACACACACTAGGGGGCATACCTTGGACATGGTCATCACAAACTCTGCCCCTCTCACCAACTTGCAGGTGTATGACCTAGGTGTGTCTGATCGCAAGGCCATTTCAATTGGATTTGCCATCCCCATCCAGCCTTTCCAAGCCTAAGTGGAATATCTGTCGCCTGGAGCCTATCCCAGCCGACATTGGGCGTAAGGCAGGGTACACCCTGGACACGTCCCCAGTCCATTGCAGGGCCACACATAGACAACCACTCACATTCACACCTAAGGACAATTTGGGAAACACCAATTAATGTAGCCTGCATGTCTTTGGATGGTGGGAGAAGCCGGGGCACCTGGAGAGAACCCACGACCTTCTTGCTGTGAGGCGAAATTGCTAACCACTGCACCACCGTGCCGCCTTTCCCCAACTTATTCTGTCTCCAAACCCCTAAACTGCTTTCCTGAGGTTTCATCAGATGAGGTGCAGAATATCATCAGGAAGATGAAATCCTTTACCTGTCCCTTGGACTCTCTCCCAGCATCCATGGTAAAAAACCCATATCACTGTCTTAAGTCCCCTGATCACTGCTGCTATAAATAATCCCCTCCAAACTGCTCACGTTCCTCCTGTCTTAAAAAAAATGCTATTATCACACCATTGCTTAAAAAACCCACTCTTGTTCCGGTAGTGCTATCCAACTGTAGGCCCATCTCCAATCTCCCCTTCATATCAAAAGTACTTGAGAAAGCAATTGCCACCCACCTTGAGGATCACCTCAAACATAATAACCTACCTGATCCCCCCTTGGCCAAATCATCAGGCGTCACAAAATTTCATTCCACTGCTATGCCGATGACACACAGCTCTATGTAAATGCCAAAGCTGAAACCAGCCTTCCCCATCAAAACTCACCGCCTGTCTGGATGGAGCAAAACTTCCTTCAACTCAATAGCTTCAAAACCGAAGCCATCCTGGTTGGAACTCCTCACCAGACCAAATCATCATCCATAACCAGCATCACCTTTTCTGGCACCAACATCCCCCTCTCATCAACAGTCACTAATATCGGCGTAAAAATGGACTCCCAACTCACTTTTGAAGCCCATGTAAATCACCTATGCAAGACCTCTTTCCACCACCTCCGTAACATCTCCAAACTCCGTCCCAGATGCCGAAAAGCTGCTTCATGCCTTTGTCTCCTCCAGACTGGACTACTGTAATGCACTTCTCATTGGGATTTCTAGAAAGAGTCTGCAGAGGCTTCAGTACATTCAAAACTCTGCAGCTAGGATCCTGATGAGAGTGCGGAAACATGAGACCCATTCTCCACTTACTCTACTGGCTTCCCATCTTCTCCAGGATTGAGTACAAGGTGTCCCTCCTCACACATCAATGCATCCATGGACATGCTCCCCCACTACCTCAAACAACGTATCAACCTACAAAACACAACACGTTCCCTTCAGCTCCACTCACTCAAACCTCCTCCACATACCCAGAACCAGACTCAGGACAATGGGAGATAGGGCATTTTGTGCTGCTGCCTCACATCTGTGGAATGCCCTCCCTGACACCTTGAGGGTACCTCAATCCACTGACTGTTTTAAAAAAAGGCCTTAAGACATTTCTTTTTTTGCAAAGCTTTTGGTCCATTTTAGATGCTTTTTAGAACTAATTTTTTTAATTCTTTAAATTATTTTTATTTTTTTTATTTTTATTCTTTTATTTATTTTTTCCTAAACCTGTAGCACTTTGAGATGATTTGATGAAAAGTGCGTTACAAATAAAATATATTATTATTATTGTTTATTAATTTTTACGGTCACTTCACATGTAAGCTGATAAAATGTTACAAACAGAAACTATTTTTGCTGAGTTTGTTTGTGTCAAAGTCAGAGAGCCGTGTCTCTCTACAGTCAGAGGTTTTTGTACGGTGGCTCAATGAGTGTGTATCACTGTGGTACACGTTCGGTGGAGGAACCAGACTGGAATTTGGAAGTAAGTCAAACCTCTAACAAAACTTTTACTTCAAGAGCAGTTTTTCAACCTTTTATTTTCAGCATGCCAGAAAACTATTTGAATTTCCATGTCAGTGTAGAATGTTGAATGAAAGACTTTGCACTAAGAAACAAAGTTCACTTCAGTTAATAGAATTCTATAACTTATTAAATGAATGTAAAATTTTAAGCCACAGGAGAAATCAGTATTTCCAACCTTAATGATAAAGTTGCATCTTGAGGGCTTTAGTTCAGTCTGTCAAAGTCAGAGAGCCGTGTCTCTCTACAGTCAGAGGTTTTTGTACGGCGGCTCAATGAGTTTGTATCACTGTGGTGGACTTTTGGTGGAGGAACCAGACTGGATGTTGGAAGTAAGTTTCTGCTCATATACTAAATACAATATTATCAAGTCCTCCTTTAAATTCTACTTTGGAATGTATAAGGCAGATAAATAGATCTTGTTTTAATTATAAAACTTTTATTGTTCATGTTTTTATTTCTCTTCCTTTACCATGGAGGCTAACTCAGAGCAGCTTAACTAAACTGTTCTTCACACAGTCCTGACAAAATGAAATGTAATCAACTTGAAGCGGAGAAAATATAAAACTTTAATCTCAACGTGAAAATGTTTAGATTAGTTCATTTCAAAATGTTCACCACGATAATGGCTGTTGCTGTGATTAAATACAATTCACTTTTATTTATGTAAAATTTAATTCAAGATAAAGATGTGTGTTTTGAAAATGTTGTCTGTTGTTATGAATTTGGAAAAAGAACACAATATTTCCACAGTTGAAAGTGAAAGGACTACTGGCACTACTTTCATAAGTTAACACAATGGTCAGTATATCTGTCAATGAGTGATTCAGCTGAGGAGTGATGCCTTTGTGATTGAATTTGCACTTGAGCAGTAAAGATGTTTAAACTGTATCTAGTAGTTCAACTCATCATTATAGCTGTTAATGTAAGTGAAGAAACACTTTGGTAATGATTGAAATCCAGATGAAGGACATCTGATTCTGGTCAGTTCATTTCCTTATTTGTTTCCACTGAATAAATAATCGTACAGTCAAGTTTTTTAATCATCTTGATAAGAAAGTTTGTTATTTTATTTCCAGTGTATTTTGATATATTTCAGGTCATTCTGTATGATGATTTTCTCTGTGCTGATTTGCATGAGAGGCTTCTTAAAGGGAAGTGAAACAATGTGTGAGTGAGTGACTGGTGGAGCAGAAAAAACATCTGACAGAAACTCAGCTCTCACACAGTAAAGGTGTCCTCTAAGCTGATTGGTGTCTCCTAGGTGATGTCCGGTCCACCCTGAAGGTGGCGCCCCCTTCCAGTGAGGAGCTGCTGCAGGGGAAGGCCACGCTCATGTGCCTGGCCAACAAGGGCTTCCCCTCAGACTGGAGTCTGGCCTGGAAGGTGGACGGCAGCAGCAGCATCAGCTGGGAGGAGAGCAGGAGCCCCGGGGTGCTGGAGAAGGACGGCCGCTACAGCTGGAGCAGCACCCTGAGGCTCCCTGCAGACCAGTGGAGGAAGGTGGGCTCTGTGACCTGTGAGGCCACCCAGGGCTCCCAGGCTCTGGTCTCAGAGACACTGAGGAGAGACCAGTGTTCCCAGTCCTGACCTGACTCACTGGGACTCTGCTACTGGTTTTACTCTGCTACTGCTCTCTGAACTCTGTAACTCTCTCAGTGTCTCTTTCTTTCCTTCTGTCACTCTCTAATCAAATGTTTCATGGTTGAAGTTTGTTTACTGGATTTTATTTTGATTATTTCAACACAATAAAGACCAGTTCATCAAATTTGTTGTTTTCATTTCTGTTATAGTGACTGTACTCTGTTACTCTGTCATCAGATCATATTAACAATATTCAACTTTAATTAGTGAAGCTTCATTGATATAATTATGCTCAAGCTGTTAACATTGTAAGAAAATAAAAAAAAAACATTTTCAATTTTTTTAATTCTATTTTTTACCAAGAAAGATGCATTTTCCACATTTTATTAGTGCAAGATTACATCTGATGTAATTTCTTGTTCTCCTTGAGTCACTGATAAAACAGAGACTCTGTAAGGTGTCTCTTTATACCTGCATTAATAGAACTCTCTGTTTGAAAACATATCAACTATCATCAACAGTACTTTTTTGTCTTTGCTTGGGTTTAGCTAAAACCTCCCTCATAAGGTGGTTAAACGGTTCATGTGGTGGATGTGTTGCTAATGAAACCTGTAATCTTCTCCATACGTTGGGTCTTAGGCAGACTGAGCATGTTTGACAAAAGTTGCGAGGGTGTGTTGTGTAACCCTTCATGATCCAGTGTCTTTCTTCACCACAATATTTCATTAGTGATACAGTTACAGTTTTACAACACCAGCACGCTGTAGCAATGACAACAAGACAGTAATTCATTCACATGGTGTTACTTCAATCAATTTTATGATCACGTCCATCATTTCGCTGTAAACAAAAACAAATTATGGCATGTTATTCTGGGTGACACTCTGCTCTGTGTGTAAAACAGCCTCTCTGAATGAGTTTCAACCTTGAGCTTCCAGGCTGTCTGATAACACATCTCACACACAGACTTGTTGTTCACATTTCATTCCATAACTAACACTGAGCGACTTATTCAGTTCCCCTTTTTCTCTGTGGAGGAGAGAGCATGGGCAAAACTCTGGACCATGTTTAATAAAAGGGATTTAAACTCTAACATCAAACAACAAGGAACGAGCAGGCAGCATTGTTTTCCTGTAAAAATGGCGTCAATCTGTTAGCGTGTGTCACATTTTATCATCAACACAGCAGCAGCACACAAAGAAACATCCAGTTTAACATAAAAGCATCAGACACATGACATGACAATAAGCACCAGGCATCTGGTTTGCTTCCAAGATGTAGTGTCAAAACAGGTCATGTGATCGTCCTTTGGTCAGCAGCCTGAGTAAAAACGTAGGTGAGGCCTTTTAGTACCCGAGTAAAGGCAGACTATAAACAGCCATTTCAGTCAGTGAGGCTCTGTCAGCTCAGCTTGGTCAGATCAAGTTAGTAAAGTGCACAGTTAGTTCACCATGAATCATGGGAGGCAGAGATTTATGTCTCTGTTCATCCTTTTTTAGTAATAGGATCCCTTGTCCATAAAATCATCATCACCTTCTTTATGGCGATTGGTTTTGGAATAGATGAAAAGGCTTGAATGCATTGGGAGAGAGAGCTTTACTCTCATTGTGGTCACATTCACAGATAAGTTATTCTGTCTATTCGAATTGCAATTAGAGACAGACAGACAAGTCCTGTGTGTGGCCATTGTGGACAAACCGCTTTAGCAACACAATGGTCATCTCAGCATGCTGTTTGATGGACTGCAGAACGGAAACCGACCAGCCGCGTGGGGAATGTAAAACTTTAAAAAACAGACCTTTGCCAGATCACCAACAGAGAAATGTGTCTGTGTGTCTTTGATGTAACCAATAATGTGAAGCTGTGAAACCTGCAGTGCTCGCGAGCGCGCCAATGCATTTACCACCACTGTGTTGCTCTGTTGGTCGGCCTTCATCACAATCTTTTTGAAAATGTGGGTGCGTACAGATCACTCCAGCCTGTAGCAGTAAACAAAAAGAAAACATGTTTGATATTTCCAATATTTCAAAATTCATTATTATTATTTACTTAATTGCAACCTGCTGATCTCTTGGGCTTATTCCATCATATCATGTAGTAATATTATCCCCAGCTAGGTTTAAATATACTAACAGTTACCTAAACTCTTTGTGGTTATCATTCATCACAAATGTAGGCTGTTCAAGCTCGTCAGCATTTACTGATAAATTAATACAGTATTTATGTGCTTAAGATTTTATTTTTCTGTGAGAAATTGTGACTGTTTCTGTTTCAACACTTCTTTAAAAAAACTATCAATAAAAATACTACTTCTGCATAATTTCTATGATTTTGTTTCACTTTTGTTGTGCTGATATTTCTTTAATACTGCATTAATATTTAAACACCTAGTGTTATGGTTTCTGTGCAGCTGGTGAGTCAGATCAGTTCCTCTAAAGCTGAAGGAGGTTTTTGTACGACGTTGTTTCACTGTGTGAACGGGAAGCTGTAACCACCCTGCTGACAGTAATAAACTCCTGCATCTTCAGTCTGAACTCCGCTGATGGTCAAAGTGAAGTCAGTTCCAGACTGACTTCCACTGAAACGATCTGAAACTCCAGTGTGACGAGTTGTAGCAAACCGAATCAAAAGTTTAGGAGATTCTCCAGCTTTCTGAAGATACCAGTGAAGGTAGTTACCCATACTTGAACTGGCTTTACATCTGAGAGAGACAGTCTGTCCTGGAGCAACAGACTGAGCTCCAGGAGACTGAGTCAGGATGATTTCTGCTGATGAATCTGGAAAACATGAAAAAGAGGAGAAGGGTTATTGAGACAAATCCAGTTTGGAGAAAGATGATCAACATCCAAACAGAAGAGTCTCATTTCTTTAACATGGAGAACAGATGGAAGAAGGTAAATGCTGCTTGTTTCAGTGTTTCTCCATCACAGCAGAACATCATTGTGGTGAACCTGGTTGCATCCTGAAGCAAAGTTTTCAGAAGAGAGTCTCACCCTGAACAAGGAGCCCCAGGGTGGCCAGCAGTAGAATCAGTGACATCATCATTGTGCTGCCGGCGTGTCAGTGGCTCTGAAAGGCCTGGACAGCCACTGATCAACACTGGCCTCTTAACGGCTGGGAGCAGAGAGTCAGGACACATATGCAAACACACAGAGTCAGTGAGCTGTAGCTGTCCTCAACATATCATGGTGTTTCCCCCTCAGTGCTGAGAGCAGGGATCTACATATTTACATATTTACATGTAGAGGATACTGAAAACTTCATCGCCATTTTTAGTGTCCTCTACATGTAATTTGGTAGTATGGTGTTTTAGACCATGATTAGTGACATTAATATCAATGTAGGATTGACATGTTTAGGTGTCTGTAACATGAAATTTTTTTAAGTAAAGTAGTTTTGGGTGTTTGAGGGGATGCTGAGGCCGTAGATCTCAGAGACCTTCCTCTAGAAACTCAACTTCGGGCTACACCCTGGACAGGCCGCCAGTCCATTGCAGGGCCAACGTGGACATTAAGTCCTAAAAATGCTAAGAGAAATTTGAATTTGAAAATCTACATTTCCATGAAAACTGGGTGACTCCATCTGCTAAGAAAGATCATGTGATGTGTTATACCCCAACCTTTGGTGGCAACATGGGGCGAACAACACCCCACAACTGACCCAGACTCTACACAAATAAACACCTTTAAAACAATAAAATCAAGGTATTTTATTAACATAACTAGACAATAAATTAAGAACACCAAAACACAACAACATAACACAGAAATGCCCCAGCTGAGAGGCAGCGAGACCAGCAGTCCCAAATCAAGAAGCCTCCTCTGACAATTGCACAGCAGCTTTTAAGGACCACCTTCGAAGGCCAGGTGGACCTCATATGGCAATTAGCTGGAGAACTCCTGCAGCAAAACTAGAAGGACAGACCAAATTGACTATGTTTACATGCAGCCAATAACCCGTTCAAAACCGGGATATTAGCAAAAACCCGGTCGCGCACGGCCATGTAAACACCGGCAAAAACCCGGATATGCTCATAACCCGGTTTTTAAAAACCCGGATATTACCCCTGGGGTACCCCTTTTCTAACCCGAATATTTCGTCATGTTAACGCGTATCGGGATATCTCCATCAAAAGGAACATTGATTTGTGTTCTGCGCATGCTCTATTCGCAAGGAATCTTGGTCTTTTGAGTATAGGAACTTCTTGTATGCGCCAAACCCGCGTGCAGTATACCGGAAGTAAACGAGGTAAACATGGCGAGATGCAACACAGCACCGTACTTCTGGAGCGAGGACGAAACCGATTTTTTAATTTATGTTGTCAAAAACATGAATATAATGTCTTTTGTTGATGGCAGAAAGTACAGAGATACTGACATTTACATTTAGTATCGGAAATGACGCATATTGCATCTTAAGGTTGTCCGTACGTCCAGACGTTAACTGTGCGTCGCCGTTTACATCGGGATATTGCCAATTGATTACAAATTCCATGTATACAGGATAAACTCTCTCTGCTCTAAACGGGTTAATCTAGCTGTAAACGGGTTATCCCGAATGTTTCAGAAACCCGAATCGTGACCTTAACCCGACCATGACCCGAATATTGACAGCATGTAAACATAGTCAGTGACACAGCACAGAAGAAAAACATACAGCCGTGAAAGCTCAACAGTTAGTGGATGAATGTTGTGGTGTGTGCTCAAGTTGTTTTGCCGTTTCCAAGGTTAAGAATAAACATTTAGTCTCAGTGTATTTGTTGAGTTTAGATTTGTATTTTGGAGAAAATGTGTTATTTGATATTCTTTCTATATAGTATATAGAGATATAGTGATCAAGAAGGTTACTTATTTGCTTTAAAATTTTTATGATTGAAGTTTATATATTTAAAATACTGTTTTGTGCCATCAGGGATGTACTGGTTTTGTTTGCCAATCTCTGATACTGAATGTTTCTCATACCAATCTGTGTCAACTAAATGTGTATAGTAATCCAGTATGATGCTGTATGATAAAAAGTCATGAACAAGACTTTTCTTATCTGCTTTTGTAGGCTGGCTACTCTGGATTATTTGGCAAATCAGAAAAGACAGTGGAATTATTATTAACATTGTGTGTGTGTGTGTGTGTGTGTCCTCAGTGAAGTGTATCAGTCTCTGCAGTAGCTTCCAGCTGCAGCAGTCAGTTCAGTTTCTGTTCAGTCTGACTGAGGGAGGTTTTTGTATGACGCTTTTTCACTGTGTGAACACATACTGACTGTTGATAACATGAAAACTCTGACAGTAGTAAACTGCTGCATCTTCAGTCTGGACTCCACTGATGGTCAGAGTGAAGTCAGAGTTTGATCCACTGCCTGTAAAACGACCTGGAATCCCTGATGCTCGAGTGCTAGCATAGTAAATGAGGAGTTTGGGAGTTTCTCCATTTCTCTGTTGGTACCAGGCTAAACAGTGGTTGCCATTATAATAAACATCCTGACTGGTCCTACATCTGATGGAGACGGAGCCTCCCAGAGCAGAGCTCACTGCTCCAGGCTGAGTCACTGTGACCTGGCCTCTGGACTCTGAGGATACAGAGACAAAAACATAAAGCAGCGTCATGGTTTTGTGGGCTTCATTTCAGAGGGACGGATGTTCATAGAGGAGAGGAATTTGATTCTCTGGACTTTACCTGTGAAGCAGCAGCAGAGGAGAGTCCAGATGAGGACGCAGATCAAAGTCATGTTTTTGATGAGGAGGATTTCTGTGGCTTCTGTTGTCATGAAGGACAGCTGTCAGTCATCCAGTGTTCAACTCTCAGGACTATAAACTCTCCCAGAGCACTGGAGCATGGTGCTGCTGATGCAAAGTGGCTCTCTATGGAAATGCTCTGACTGACTCCAGCAGGGACTTCGATCACTCTGATGATGCTGTTTATCAATGGATCAATCACTTTACCAGAGTATTGATAAGACATTTTTTTTTTAAAAACTCTTTTATATGATTGTATTTTTATGCTTCTAGACATATTTTGTTTAAAATATTCGAAGTTATTTCATTTAATTGCTAGAGAAAAAATGTAAATTTTATTTAAAATTAACTAGTGCTGGGCAACGATTACATTTTTCTTGCGACTAATGATGTTTAATCGCATTGCTACACGCAAAATTGAATAATGATCTCTAAAGTAATATATTTCTTGAGTTAAATCTACTGCTACATACAGAAAAATGCAATAACATGTGGTTTGCAAACAGCTTTTTCCCAGCAGTATTCCCTTTACACAGTAGCAATAAAATATTTCTTCTACATCTCAACTTAAACATTAATGTAATCAAATCAAATATTAAACCAAAGCTATTTGCCACTGCCAGGGAATTACCTTTTATCTAGCTTGTTGAAACAAGTTACCATCAGACTTTTTCTGAGCAGGTATCAGCAGAAACATTTTTCTTTTATCAGGGAGCAGCAGAAACAGTCTATGTTCAGTAGCAAAGTTGAATTGTCTTGAACTTTTTGTCTGTGACACGCAGCACAAATCATTGGAAGAGAGACTGATCCTCGCTGTTTGTGAGTTTCCAGAATCTAAATAGTTATCAGGACATCAACAGGAGGGAATTCACATGGCAGAGCATCTCTGCAAAACTAAATGCAGGCCTATCAGAGAAAGTTAGCCTATGTATAAATTTAATTTAAGTTAAAAAGGCTACGGCAGCAGCAGCTGGGAGGAGAGCAGGAGCCCCGGGGTGCTGGAGAAGGACGGCCGCTACAGCTGGAGCAGCACCCTGAGGCTCCCTGCAGACCAGTGGAGGAAGGTGGGCTCTGTGACCTGTGAGGCCACCCAGGGCTCCCAGGCTCTGGTCTCAGAGACACTGAGGAGAGACCAGTGTTCCCAGTCCTGACCTGACTCACTGGGACTCTGCTACTGGTTTTACTCAGCTACTGCTCTCTGAACTCTGTAACTCTCTCTGTGTCTCTTTCTTTCCTTCAGTCTCTCTCTAATCACATGTTTCATGGATAAAGTTTATTTACTTGATGTAATTTTGATTATTTCTACACAATAAAGACCAGTTCATCTAATTAGTTGTTTTGATTTTTGTAGTAGTGAAAGTAACAGTTGCTAGAGGTCGAGCCCCATGAACAAGGCTGAGTCCTCACTGCAGCAGCCTGGGTTTGAATCCCACCTGATCATCATAGTTTCAGTATCTGCAGTGTGATTCTAAAACACAAGCTCATTAAAAACTAAACTGTGTGACTTCAATTTGAATCATATGAATTTCAAAATACATTTAAATGACTTTAATTTATTAAATAATTATATAGAAATAAATATTCTATTTCAGATCTAAACAAATGAATATAAAATGTTGTTACATCTTTTAACTTATATTAACTTATCCACTTTTCAACTCATCTACAGTAGACATATATCTATGTGTCAACAATAAATGACAAATGCAAACACACAGAGTCAGTGAGCTGTAGCTGTCCTCAACATATCATGGTGTTTCCCCCTCAGAGCTGAGAGTGTTGATCTACATTTACAAGTAGAGCTACTGAAAACTTGTCATTTTTAGTATCCTCTACATGTAATATGGTAATATGGGTTTTTAAACAATTATTAGTGACACTAATCACAATGTAGGTTTGACATCTTAAGGTGTCTGTAATATGAAAATTTCATCAAGTAAAGTAGTGTTGGGTGTTTGAGGGGATGCTGAGGCCGATGATCTCAGAGAGCTTCCTCGAGAAACTCCAACCAGAAAACATGGAAGTCATCATCAGTTACATTTCTGTTTTTATGATGTGATCTTCTTCAGCAGATCATCTGCTGAGGAAGATCATGTGATGTGATTGAAAGCTCCACAACAGTTAGTGGATGGATGTTGTGGTGAGTTTGTTTTCCAAGGTTAAGAATAAACATTTAGTCTCAGTGTGTTTGTGGAGTTTTGATTTGCATGTTAGAGAAAATGTGTTATTCGATATTGTGTATATATAGGATATAGTTATATCAAGAAGGTACTTATTTCTTTAGAATTTTTATGATTTATGTTGATATTTAGCTTTTCTATAGATGACATATGTTTAGATATTTAAAGTACTATTTTGTGTTTGTTTTGTTTGGGCAGTCTCTGATCCTGAATGTTTCTGATGACGATCTGTGTCTACATATTTGCAATTAAATGTACATAGTTGAAATTGCTTTAATTCAGTATGAGGCTGAGGTCAAAGGTCATGAACAAGACTTTTCTTGTCTGCTTTTCCAGGCTGGCTACTCTGGATTATTTAGCAAATCAGAAAAGACAGTGGGATTATAAAAAGATCGGAATCAACCTCGTAGATGACATTATGTGTGTGTGTGTGTGTGTGTGTGTGTGTCTGTGTGTGTGTGTCCTCAGTGAAGTGTATCAGTCTCTGCAGTAGCTTCCAGCTGCAGCAGTCAGTTCAGTTTCTGTTCAGTCTGACTGAGGGAGGTTTTTGTACGACGCTTTTTCACTGTGTGAACACAGCTTGACTGTTGATAGCATGAAGACTCAGACAGTAGTAAACTGCTGCATCTTCAATCTGGACTCCGCTGATGGTCAGAGTGAAGTCAGAGTTTGATCCACTGCCTGTAAAACGACCTGGAATCCCTGATGCTCGAGTGCTAGCATAGTAAATGAGGAGTTTAGGAGTTTCTCCAGCTCTCTGTTGGTACCAGGCTAAACAGTGGTTGTTGTTATAAACATGAACATCCTGACTGGTCCTACACGTGATGGAGACGGAGCCTCCCAGTGCAGAGCTCACTGCTCCAGGCTGAGTCACTGTGACCTGGCCTCTGGACTCTGAGGATACAGAGACAAAAACATAAAGCAGCGTCATGGTTTTGTGGGCTTCATTTCAGAGGGACGGATGTTCATAGAGGAGAGGAGTTTGATTCTCTGGACTTTACCTGTGAAGCAGCAGCAGAGGAGAGTCCAGATGAGGACGCAGATCAAAGTCATGTTTTTGATGAGGAGGATTTCTGTGGCTTCTGTTGTCATGAAGGACAGCTGTCAGTCATCCAGTGTTCAACTCTCAGGACTATAAACTCTCCCAGAGCACTGGAGCATGGTGCTGCTGATGCAAAGTGGCTCTCTATGGAAATGCTCTGACTGACTCCAGCAGGGACGTGGATTACTCTGACAGGGTTTATCAATAGGTCAATCCGTTTATCAGAGTTTTCATAGGACATTTTAAAAACATGATTTTGATCTCACTTTTTTTTCAAAATGTAATTCGTCTTAATTAAATTAATTGCCACTGAAATAACATGTACAGATATTTTAAAATTAATATATCAAACACAAAAATTAGTCTTGTTTTCACATTCGGTATAGAGCTGATTAAATGTTACAATCAGAAACTACTTTTGGTGAGTTTGTTTGTATCAAAGTCAGAGAGCCGTGTCTCTCTACAGTGAGAGGTTTTTGTCTGATGGCTCAATGAGTTTGTGTCGGAGTGAGTAAGTCAAACCTAAGACAAATTATTACTTCAATAGCTGTTTTTTTTTCCTTTATCAGCATGACAGAATGCTATTTAACTTTCCATATTAATGTATGTTTAATAAAATATTTTGCAGTTCACGTCAATAATTTAAATTCAGAAAGTCATTGCAATGGATTTATTATGTATATTTCCTGGATAGCTCAGTGGTTAATGCCACTGACTTTGGTACAGGTGGTCAAGGGTTTGATTCCCATCAGGGCGGGGGGCTGACAAAACCATGATGCTGCTTTATGTTTTCCCGTCAGATCGGGGGGTATCCAGGTTGACCCGTAGGCAAGGTCCTTAATGCTACTGGCCTACCTCAGACGAGATGAGTGAAACTGCAAATACCCGGACGTCGCCCGAGTTAACAAGGTCCGTGTCAGGACGACAGGTCAGCGGGGAGATTTCATCATCATCCCCACACTCAGAGATTGGGTCCCAAGCCCCAATAACAACAAGCCCTTATGGCACAGAACCACTGCTAGAAGATGTGAATGCAGCACTACATAATATCCCTACTAAAGACATAACTGTCATCATTTCACAAACTGCAAATTAGATTTTTTGTGACAAAGATGTAAATCTTACAAATGAATTGTGCTATTGGTAAAAACTCTGATGTTGAAAGGGGTTTAGAAATGTCCTGAAAGTTTAATGAATCCAGTTAAACTAAAAAGTGTTTGATACATGTCTTGCCTTTGAATTATGAAGTAAGATATTAATAGCATTTTATATCATTGTATCAGTATGAACCTTATGATCTCAGAATATAATCTATATGTTTTCCTCCAAACACAAAGCTGATTAAAAACAGGTAATGTTTTTAGGTATGTTAAAAAGGAAAAAAGGAAACAGTGTGATTTCAATATAAAACAAATGAATTCCAAATTGCATTAGATTTATTTTAAATCTAATTTATATTAAATCTAATCTAAAAGGAAGCAGAAACATCTGTTTGATGTGTTGCACTTCCTTGTCATTAAACTCCTAAACTGTTTCTTTTTCCGAGCAGCTGTTGATTCAGATCAGTTCCTCTCCAGCTGAAGGAGGTTTTTGTACGACGTTGTATAACTGTGTGAACGGATGGCTGTAATCCTGCTGACAGTAAAAAACTCCTGCATCTTCAGTCTGAACTCCTCTGATGGTCAAAGTGAAGTCAGTTCCAGACTGACTCCCACTGAAATGATCTGAAACTCCAGACTGGCGACTTATAGCATGATGAATCAAGAATTTAGGAGCTTCTCCTGGTTTCTGAAGGTACCAGTCTACCTCAATGCTAACACTTGAATTGGCTTTACATCTGATGGAGACAGTCTGTCCTGGAGCAACAGACTGAGCTCCAGGAGACTGAGTCAGGATGATTTCTGCTGATGAATCTGGAAAACATGAAAAAGAGGAGAAGGGTTATTGAGACAAATCCAGTTTGGAGAAAGATGATCAACATCCAAACAGAAGAGTCTCATTTCTTTAACATGGAGAACAGATGGAAGAAGGTAAATGCTGCTTGTTTCAGTGTTTCTCCATCACAGCAGAACATCATTGTGGTGAACCTGGTTGCATCCTGAAGCAAAGTTTTCAGAAGAGAGTCTCACCCTGAACAAGGAGCCCCAGGGTGGCCAGCAGTAGAATCAGTGACATCATCATTGTGCTGCCGGCGTGTCAGTGGCTCTGAAAGGCCTGGACAGCCACTGATCAACACTGGCCTCTTAACGGCTGGGAGCAGAGAGGCAGGACACATATGCAAACACACAGAGTCAGTGAGCTGTAGCTGTCCTCAACATATCATGGTGTTTCCCCCTCAGTGCTGAGAGCAGGGATCTACATATTTACATATTTACATATGTACATGTAGAGGATTCTGAAGTATAGCTGAGTGTTTGATAAGACACATTCCTTTGGTGTGAGAGACCTTGATTCAATCCACACTGTGTCCCTGAGCAAGCAAGACACTTAACCCCTAGTTGCTGCAAAGGTGTTCTACCTGTGATATTGTTTTGCAATTTTAAGTTGCTTTGGATAAAAGCGTCAGCTAAATGAATAAATGTAAAAGTGTGAGGGGATGCTGAGGCCGACAAACTCTAACTAGCAGTTTTGGAAATGTGCACCGAGCCAGAAAACATGGAAGTCAACATCAGTCACATTACTGTTTTTTATTACATGATCTTCCTCAGCAGATGGACTTTTCCCAGCTGTCATATTATAACTTTGAAGCCAACGTGGACATGAAGTCCTAAAAAAATGCTCAGAGAAAATCTACCTTTCCCTGAAAACTGGGTGACTCCATCTGCTGAGAAAGATCGTGTGATGTCATTGAAAGCTCCACAACAGTTAGTGGATGGGTGTTATGGTGAGTTGGGATTTCCAAGGTTAAGAGTAAACATTTAGTCTCAGTGTATTTGTCGAGTATTGATTTGCATGTTAGAGAAAATGTGTTCTTCCATATTCTTTATATAGCCTATTGGTTGTTTTTGTGAATTTGGCGGCCTCCGTCTGAAGAATGTTTATTTTGGACCCGCAACACAATAAACAGAGAGAGGAGAGGGTGGGGGCTAGTGAGAGATGTTATTGGGCTAGTCCAGTGTCATTATGTTGTCCATGCTTTATGGGCTGATCGTTGGCCCATTTTTTAAAAACAGTTATATAAGTACATAATTTACCTTACACCGACCCGAGAGTTTCGTCGGCCCGCCAGCCCTGGTACATGTTCAACCTGAGATGTACTAACATTGTTAAAACCCTGTACAAGAAGGGCCTGAAGAGACTGTTCCAGTTGAAGAGACCAAAGTCTTTTGGAACAAACTGATAAAGAAGGCTGGTTCTGTCCTGGGATGCTCACTGAGCCAGTAGAGGTGGTGGGAGAGAGGAGGGTGAGAGATAAGCTATCATCCATGTTGGAGACCTCGTCCCACCCCTTCGTGAAACACTAGAATCACTGAGCAGCTCCTTCAGTGGCAGACTGATACATCCACACTGTGAGAAGGAGAGATTCAGAAGTTCTTTTCTTCCTGCAGCAGTGAGACTTTATAATTAGAGCTGTTAAGCAGTAACCACAACTCAGAGACTGAGTGAAAATCTACGCACAATGTCACTTTGCATTTTTAATATTGGAATTTGTTTTATAATTGTAAAAATTTAGTTTTTTAATTTTAGAATTGTATGATTCATTTTTTATTTTTGAAATTTGGTATTATTGTGTTTAATGTCACTTATCACTTTACTTTATTCCATGCTATTTATATGCTGGAAGTCACTTTCTAAAACAATACTTTTGTTATAACATGATCTTAATCATCAGAGGACGTTCTCCCAGCTGTCGCAGAATATTTTAACTCTGAAGCCAATTCAATTCAATTTTCAATTTTATTTATATAGCGCCAAATCACAACAACAGTTATCTCACAGCGCTTTTCATAAAGAGCAGGTCTAGACCATACTCTGAAGTTATTTACAGAAGCCCAACAATTCCCACCAAGAGCAGCACTAGGCGACACAGGCAAGGAAAAACTTCCTTTTAAGAGGCAGAAACCTCGAGCAGAACCATGGCTCAGGGTGGGCGGCCATCTGCCTCGACCGGTTGGGGTGAGGGGAGAGAGAGAGAGAGAGAGCAAGAGAAAGAGAGAGAGAGAGAGAGCAAGAGAGAGAGAGCAGAGGGAGGCAACCTACACAGTATACACATAGAGGTACAGACAATAAAGGTGATGGTGCTATAGACTAAATGAAAAATGGTACAGATATTTATAGTAATGTTAATGATAATAATAATAACAGTAATAATAGCAATAGGACTAGTAATAGCAATTGCAACTGTAGCAGAGGGCGTCGAGCAGGAACACGGGGGCAGCAGGAGACTCCCAACCACAGATCCAGACTCCACAGCTCCAGAGCCAGCAACACCCGCAGGAAGTGACAGGAGGGGGAAGCACACGACCATGGGAAAGGGAGAAAAAATCGAGTTAGTAACATGCATTAATGGGATGAGGTTGCACTCAGAGAGAAAAAGAGAAGAGAGGAGCTCAGTGCATCATGGGAAATCCCCCAGCAGTCTAGCCTATAGCAGCATAATTAAGGGATGGTTCAGGACTCACCCGAGCCAGCCCTAACTATAAGCTTTATCAAAAGGAAAGTCTTAAGCCTACTCTTAAATGTAGAGACGGTGTCTGCCTCCCAAACCCAAACTGGAACCTGGTTCCACAGGAGAGGAGCCTGATAGCTGAACGCTCTGGCTCCCATTCTACTTTGGAGACTCTAGGAACTACAAGTAATCCTGCATTCTGGGAGCGCAGTGCTCTGGTGGGGTAGTAAGGTACTATGAGCTCTTTAAGATAAGATGGTGCCTGACCATTAAGAGCTTTGAATGTGAGAAGAAGGATTTTAAATTCTATTCTGGATTTTACAGGAAGCCAATGCAGAGAAGCTAAGACAGGAGAGATATGATCTCTTTTACTGGTTCCTGTCAAAACACGTGCTGCAGCGTTCTGGATCAGCTGAAGAGTCTTAATGGACTTTTTCGAAGAGCCTGATAATAAGGAATTGCAGTAATCCAGTCTAGAAGTAACAAATGCATGGACTAGTTTTTCTGCATCATTTTAGACAGGATGTTCATAATTTTTGCAATATTACTTAGGTGAAAAAAGGCGGCCCTTGAAATTTGTTTAATGTTAGAGTCAAACGACATATCCTGATCAAAGATAACTCCAAGATTTCTCACAGTGGTGCTGAAGGCCAGGGCGATGCCATCCAGGGAAACTATATCTTTAGATAATGAGTCACGGAGGTGCTTAGGCCCTAGATCACTTCAGTTTTATCTGAGTTTAACATTAGAAAATTACAGGTCATCCAGATTTTAACATCCTGAAGACACATTTGAAGCTTAGCTAACTGATGAGTTTCATCTGGCTTGATCGATAGATATCACTGAGTATCATCTGCATAACAATGAAAGTTTATGGAGTGTTTCCTGATAATATTGCCTAAAGGAAGCATATATAAAGTGAAGAGGATTGGTCCGAGCACAGATCCTTGTGGAACTCCATGACTAACTTTGGTATGCATGGAGGACTCATCGTTAACATGTACAAATTGAAATCGATCTGATAAATAGGACTTAAACCAGCTTAGAGCGGTTCCTTTAATGCCAATGAAATGTTCCAGTCTCTGTAATAGGATCTGATGGTCAATGGTATCAAATGCAGCACTAAGATCTAGTAAAACCAATACAGAGACCAGTCCTTTGTCAGATGCAGTTAGGAGGTCATTAGTAATTTTTACCAGTGCTGTCTCTGTGCTATGGTGAGCTCTAAATCCTGACTGAAAATCCTCAAATAAACTATTGCTATGTAGAAAGTCACACAGCTGTTTGGCGACTGCTTTCTCCAGGACCTTAGAGATAAATGGAAGGTTAGATATAGGTCTATAGTTGGCTAAAACGTCTGGATCCAGGTTGGGCTTTTTCAGAAGACGTTTAATTACAGCTACTTTAAAGTACTGTGGCACGTAGCCTGTTGATAAAGACAGATTGATCACATCCAGCAGAGAAGTTCCAACCAAGGGCAAAACTTCTTTAAGCAGCCTAGTCGGGATGGGGTCTAAGAGGCACGTTGATGGTTTAGATGAAGAAATTATTGAAGTTAGTTGATAAAGATTGAGGGAAGCAAAGCAGTCTAAACATATAATTGGTTTTACAGCTGTTTCTGAAGTTCCTGAGTATAGACTTAAGTCGGTGCCAGTTGAGGGCAGGTCTTGGTGGATTTTGTTTCTAATAGCTAGGATTTTATCATTAAAGAAGCTCATGAAGTCATAACTACTGAGAGCTATGGGAATACTTTGCTCAATAGAGCTGTGACTTTCTGTCAGCCTGGCTACAGTGCTGAAAAGAAACCTGGGGTTGTTCCTATTTTCCTCTATTAATGATGAGGGCCTTCCTATAAATTTTAAGACTATCTTGCCAAATTAAACGAGAATTTTCCAGTTTGGTAGAACGCCAATTCCTCTCGAGTTTCTGTGATATTTGCTTTAATTTGCGAGTTTCAGTATTATACCATGGAGCTAACCGTCTTTGTTTTAGTATTTTCTTTTGTAGAGGGGCTACAGAGTCAAGTGTTGTTCGCAGCGAGCCTGCAGCACTATCAACAAGATGATTGACTTGAGAGGGACTGAAATTTGCGTAAGAGTCCTCTGTTAATTTGATACCTGATAGTGAATTTAGAGCCGATGGGATCGCATTCTTAAATTTAGCTATAGAGCTATCAGACAGACATCTTGTATAGAAATTTTTGCCCAATGGAGGGTAGTTCAGCAGTACAAGCTCAAAAGTTATCAAACAGTGATCAGGTAAAGAAGGATTCTGTGGGAACACTATTAAATGTTCAATTTCAATACCATATACCAGAACAAGGTCGAGGGTGTGATTAAAACAGTGAGTCGGTTCATGAACACTCTGAGAGAAGCCAATTGAATCTAATAGAGAGATAAACGCAGTACTAAAGCTGTCATTCTCAACATCCACATGAATATTAAAATCCCCTACAATAATAACTTTGTCCGTTTTAAGGACTAAAGTTGACAAAAACTCTGCAAATTCAGATAAGAATTCAGAGTATGGCCCAGGTGCTCGGTACACTATAACAAATAGAATTGGTTGCAGTGATTTCCAGCTAGGATGTGAAAGACTCAGAACAAGGCTTTCAAATGAGTTAGAATTTAGTTTAGGTTTAGAGCTGATTACTAGGCTAGAGTCAAAGATAGCTGCAACTCCACCTCCTCGGCTTGTGCTTCGAGGAATGTGAGCATTCATATGACTGGGAGGGGTGGATTCATTTAGGCTTACATATTCTCCATCACCCAGCCAGGTTTCAGTAAGACAGAATAAATCAATTTCATAATCTGATATTAGTTCATTTACTAGTACACCTTTAGAAGAGATAGATCTGATGTTTAAGAGTCCACATTTTACTCTCCTATTCGTTTGCACTATTGCTTCTGTGGTTTTAATTTTTATGAGGTTTTTATGCACAGCTCCTCTTCTGTTTACCTTTGATTTAAATAATTTCAATTTCAATGGTCGGGGGACAGACACCGTCACTATAGGGTTTTCACTAAGTAACTCCTGGAACGGAGGAGCAGAGAAGTGTGTTAAACTGCGACTCTGCGTAGGGTTTTGGGTGGGTAACTGCTGAATTAGAAGGGCAGAGAAGTGTGTTAGACTGCGACTCTGCCTCCTGGTCTCAACTCTGGGTTGTCATGGATTTGGTCCGCTAATAAAGTTGGCCAGATTTCTAGAAATGAGAGCTGCTCCTTCCCAAGAGGGATGGATGCCGTCTCTCCGAATCAGACCAGGTCTTCCCCAGAAAGTCTGCCAATGATCTACAAAGCCCACATCGTTGGCTGGACACCACCTCGATAACCAGCGGCGGAATGACGACATGCGACTATACATGTCATCACTGGTCAGATTGGGCAGGGGTCCAGAGAAAACTACGGTGTCCGAAATTGTTTTTGCGTATGAACACACCGACTCAACATTAATCTTAGTGACCTCCGATTGGCGTAACCGGGAGTCATTACCGCCGACGTGAATAACAATCTTACTGTATTTACGTTTATCCTTAGCCAGCAGTTTCAAATAGGACTCGATGTCGCCCGCTCTGGCCCCTGGGATGCATTTGACTATGGTCGCTGGTTTCGCTAACTTCACGCTTCGCAAAATGGAGCTGCCAATTATCAGAGTTGGTTTCTCAGCGGTGTGTCGCTGAGTGGGGAAAATCTATTAGAAACGGAAGCGAATGATGGTGTCCTGAGGGCTTTGAATGCTTACGACTATTCCTCCTTCGGACAGTCACCCAGCCACCCTTTCCTGGCTGCTCAGGAAATGCCGGGGAACGGCTACCAGAGGCTAACTCAGGCCGGTCTGCACCGACTACCGGGGACTGGCTAGCTACAGTAGGCTGATCTACCAAGGTGCGGAGCCGGACTTCTAACTCACTGAGCCTCGCCTCCATGTCTAAAAATAAATTACACTTGTTACACGTACCATTACCGCTAAAGGAGGCAGAGGAGTAACTGAACATCTGACACACCGAGCAGGAGAAAGCAGGAGAGAGAGAGGGAGAAGGAGAAGCCATCGTTAGCTGCTAAGCTAAAGTCGCTAACGCCTAAGCTAAAGAATGCGTTAGCGTTGGCTACCAAAACTTTTGAACAACTATGAGATCGAACAGCAGTCACTAAAGATGGAAAGAACTGTGAGTGCTTAGGTAAACTTACTGTAAGAATAAGTGTTTAGCGGACAATTGGCCGCTGTAATGATAATCTAACAATTTTATCTGGTATTTAGCGAGAGCAGCAAACAGGCTACCAACACACAAGCACCGGAAACGGAAATGAGTCAACACGCTTACCGCAGTACGTCAGCACGTCCAACCACCAGTCTACAGGCAAGAAGCCAGAATAATGCTGAGTGAAATGGGAATTTGAAAATCTACACTTCAATAAAAACTGGGCGACTCCATCTGCTGAGGAAGAACATGTGATGTGATTGAATCATCATGTAGTAATTTTATCTTAAAATAACATCTTCACTCCGGGCACATAGCACTATGAAGCACTGGAATCCTGGACAGGAAACCTTTCATAACAGCATAGTGCTTTACTGTGAGCTGCCTTGATGTTCTCAGTATGGAGATCACAGCTGAAAAGAGACTGAAGAAGTCATTGTCAGAGGGAGTGAGGAAGAAACAAAGAGAGAGTGAGCGGACAAGACGAAACATCAGACTGTCGAGCTGGCCTTATTGCTGTTGGACTGGTCAGTAATATTCGCCTGCTTGCTTTTCCTTGTGTTTCCCCCCTTCCTTGATGATTGGCTGTAAAAGCTTTTTGCCATTTTTAATCATGTAAGTTATGTATGCTAAACAAATGCACCTGTACAGATGTTCATATTTGCAACTGTAAACTAAGTGAACAGTACTCATTAAACTGGGGGCACTAAATTGCAAAAGAAGCCATTCTTGCATAATGTTGCTTTCTATTAGAAAAATATGTTCTTGTGATTGGAGGGATGTATAGGTTTTGTGTGTTCCATTTTTGATTAAAGTTTTCTGATGCTGATCTGTGTCTTCATATTTCCAGTTTTAAGCTGAGGTCAAAGGTGATGACCGAGACTTTTCTCATTAACAGTCTCAGGTTGGTTCCTCTTACAGTGATTATTTAGCAAATCACTGATGAAAATGGGATGTGTAAAGAGACGAGACGTGGTGGAAAACATAATTTGAAAAATGTTAAATCCAATTGATGCAAAGTGTGTTTCCTGTTTTCTTCACTGAGAATTTCTATTTGACCCCAAGCAGTAGTTATTTTTAATGATCAAGAGTTTCTTGACCTTCAAAAAATTATATTATTATAGTTTTTGATTGTGAACCAAAATACCAACGCAAATGTGTGTGTGTGTGTGTGTGTGTGTGTGTGTGTGTGTGTGTGTGTGTGTGTGTGTGTGTGTGTCCTCAGTGAAGTGTATCAGTCTCTGCAGTAGCTTTCAGCTGCAGCAGTCAGTTCAGTTTCTGTTCAGTCTGACTGAGGAAGGTTTTTGACCGACGCTTTTTCACTGTGTGAACACATCCTGACTGTTGATCTTATGAAAACTCTGACAGTAGTAAACTGCTGCATCTTCAGTCTGGACTCCACTGATGGTCAGAGTGAAGTCAGAGTTTGATCCACTGCCTGTAAAACGACCTGGAATCCCTGATAGTAGCTGATTAACATACTTAATAAGTCGTTTAGGAGTTTCTCCATCTCTCTGTTGGTACCAGAATAAATTGTTCCCATTATAAACATCCTGACTGGTCCTACATGTGATGGAGACGGAGCCTCCCAGAGCAGAGCTCACTGCTCCAGGCTGAGTCACTGTGACCTGGCCTCTGGACTCTGAGGATACAGAGACAAAAACATAAAGCAGCGTCATGGTTTTGTGGGCTTCATTTCAGAGGGACGGATGTTCATAGAGGAGAGGAGTTTGATTTTCTGGACTTTACCTGTGAAGCAGCAGCAGAGGAGAGTCCAGATGAGGACGCAGATCAAAGTCATGTTTTTGATGAGGAGGATTTCTGTGGCTTCTGTTGTCATGAAGGACAGCTGTCAGTCATCCAGTGTTCAACTCTCAGGACTATAAACTCTCCCAGAGCACTGGAGCATGGTGCTGCTGATGCAAAGTGGCTCTCTATGGAAATGCTCTGACTGACTCCAGTCAGTTATACCATATTTTTTAAATGGTATAGAAAAAATACTATGATCATAAGAAACCAAATTCTGCCGTTACAAATCATCTTTTTAGCACCATTTTTACTGCTCTATAATAATTTGAGAGACAGTAACTGCTTCTGTTTTATTCTAATGCAGTTAATACACATCTCTGCCTTCTAATTTCGCCGTGGTTCGGCAGTCTGTCCACACAGTCCAAATCAAAATTAAAGCGCCTGGTACAGACTGCTATGAAGGTGATGGGGAGGACTGAAAAGCTCCCCCTTCAGTCTATCTATGAGCAGCCTGTACTCAGGCAGGCACAGAGAATACTGTTGGACTCGTCCCACATCCTTCTTACGGAATACGAGCTCTTGCCTTCTGGCACAAGGTTCAGAATCCCAAAAACCAAATTGAACAGTTTTAAATACTCTTTTATACCCACCCCCATCAATATTTTAAATCAAAATTTCAAATAGATCTGTACATGGAGGAATGAGAAGTATGCAATAACTTAATTCTGCTTGTTGTTTTAGTATTGTATGTTATTTTTATGTATTTGTTTATAATTTTAATTTTTACTGGATGTGTTATGAGTGTGTATGTAGCCTACGTGTACGTCTTTAGCTGGTATTTGTTTTTTACGTGTATTTATTGTTTCTAATGGCAGCTACTACTATGCACTATGCACTTTTGAGTCCATGACAAATTTCCCCTAGGGGACAATAAAGTGTATTCTATTCTAGTGTTGTGTCAGAACCAGAACAGATCACAGATAGGGGTCACACCGAACTATCATTCGCCTGCTGTGCTGTGGAGACACATTAATACAGATGAGCAACTGCAGCTTTAAAATATTTGATCTTCTTCATATCACATTTATTTTGCTTTCACAGGTTGATATTCATTGTTTGCTCTTCTGTTTGTTCCTTAATGTTTCATTCAACAATTGATTTGCTGTCATCAATTGAGTTATTCTTATATGATTTTATAGTAACACATGTGGCATTGAACCAAATTTGAAAAGTTGAATTAATATTCAATGGAAGATTCCAAGGGAAATTTAAAGAATGCTGTTTCTTGTTTATATCTGTATCATTCTATGCTACACATGTTGATTTTGTTCAGTATGACATTGCTGGAGCACAAAGTCCAATAACACAGTTGCTGAATGTAAAATTTACTACAGTTTCCTTGATTATAAAGTTGTTGTTTGCCACAGTAATAAGGATCTGTACATTCTTCTAGTGTTAGCTCCTGTCTCCAGAGACAATAGAACCAAACTTGTATTCCCCAACATAGTTCTGTGACTGACAGCAGTAAATGGAGAGAGTTTGTGCAGAGATTGTATTTTTGATTCCAAGGTCAAGAAAGAACTTTAAATGTCAATGTATTTGTTGAATTTTTTGTTGCATGTAACAAAATTCTTTGTATTCAGTTATAGTTATATGTAGATGTAATCATTTGACATACATTATTCAGATTTCTTTTACAATTCCAATTGATATTTAGCTGTTCTTTACATTTTTTTTTTATATTTAAAATAATCTTTTGTGAGTTGAGGGAGTTTTGTTTGAACCATTTTTATCATGAAAGTGTCTGATGCTGATCTGTCTTCATATTTCCTACTTTTTACCTCTATCTCATTCTGGCTCGCAATTATATCATCTTGCAGTATGTTTTGGGGGTGTGTGTGTGTGTGTGTGTGTGTGTGTGTGTGTGTGTGTGTCCTCAGTGAAGTGTATCAGTCTCTGCAGTAGCTTCCAGCTGCAGCAGTCAGTTCAGTTTCTGTTCAGTCTGACTGAGGGAGGTTTTTGTACGACGCTTTTTCACTGTGTGAACACCCACAGACTGTTGATGTTATGGACACTCTGACAGTAGTAAACTGCTGCATCTTCAGTCTGGACTCCACTGATGGTCAGAGTGAAGTCAGAGTTTGATCCACTGCCTGTAAAACGACCTGGAATCCCTGATTGTAGCTGATTAATAAGCTTAATAAGCAGTTTAGGTGTTTCTCCATCTCTCTGTTGGTACCAGGCTATCTCATTTCCATTATATACACGCTGACTGGTCCTACATGTGATGGAGACGGAGCCTCCCAGAGCAGAGCTCACTGCTCCAGGCTGAGTCACTGTGTACTGGCCTCTGGACTCTGAGGATACAGAGACAAAAACATAAAGCAGCGTCATGGTTTTGTGGGCTTCATTTCAGGGGGACGGATGTTCATAGAGGAGAGGAGTTTGATTCTCTGGACTTTACCTGTGAAGCAGCAGCAGAGGAGAGTCCAGATGAGGACGCAGATCAAAGTCATGTTTTTGATGAGGAGGATTTCTGTGGCTTCTGTTGTCATGAAGGACAGCTGTCAGTCATCCAGTGTTCAACTCTCAGGACTATAAACTCTCCCAGAGCACTGGAGCATGGTGCTGCTGATGCAAAGTGGCTCTCTATGGAAATGCTCTGACTGACTCCAGCAGGGACTTGGATTACTCTGAGGATGCTGTTTATCAATGCATCCATCAATTTATCAGAGTATTAATTAGAAATCTTTTAAAACCTACTTTCATGATTTTAGTTTCATGCTACCAGATATATTTTGTTTCAAACTACCATTTGTTTTAATTAATTGATTACTAAAAACAAAAATAAACACTTGTTTTGAAATTAATAACTCAAATGAAAACATGAATTCTGGAAATTAGCCTTGTTTTCACATTTCATAATGGGACGACTCAATGATACAATCAGAGACTGTAAAGCTGTATAGTCCAGACATTTTTCATACTAAATAATTTATCTCTTTTTACTTTAAACTTCAGATATGTTTGTAGTTTTGTTATTAAACATGAATGCGCCAAAAGAACAAAATGTCGGTTTTAACTTTTTATCTTTAGTACTGAAACCTGTCTGTTGTCATGGTTCAGTAGTGATGCATGACTGTTACCATGGTTACTGGGCTCCGCGAAAGAAACACTTAATTTCCTTTTAGGTTTTCAACTCTTGTTTGTTATCTGCTGAATTTTTAATGTGTGTTGTTGCACCTTCAGATTCATCCAAACTCTGGAAAATCTCTCTCTTTCTCTCTCTCTCTGGCCTGGAAGGTGGATATGGGCTTATTTTTGTGTCAATAGAAACTGAATTTGAATACTTTGGATCTGAATTTGAATTGCTCAACTTGAAAATTTGCATTAAGAAAACTGAATCTGAATAGCATGAATTTATTAGTGTGAAATTGAATTCTAAGAAACTTGAAACTGAATGTATGAAACTAAATTCTGTTGCATCTCAAACTGTATTTGAGCCTCACTAAAAATTCAACTCTTTGTGTTCTGTCGCTTTCCGATCTCTCAATTCAATTTTAATCCACAAGATTCAGTTTCAAAGTCAAAGACACTTCGTGGTCCTTCAGGAAGAGAAATCCAGGGCAGATCAAGCCTGCATTCTTTCCAACAGCATGCAGGGGGCAAAACCACTGCAAAAAGAAGCCTGGTTCCATCAGAAATATTACAAAATGAGCCGACTATCCTACTGATGGGAATTCTGCTACTGATTTTACTCTGGTACTGTTCTCAGTCTGCACTCCCTCTGTGTCTTAATAAAAATGTTGCTTCCCCATCAGTGCTGAGATCACTATACTACATGTTTACATATTTACACAGATCTTTTCCAATTTGGTAATCTGTTTTTTTTTTAACAATGGTTATTTACATTAATAAGTTGGATTGAACATGTTTGAGAGTTTGTGATATGGAGATTTCAGCAATTAAAGCGATGATGGATAATATTTTGTTATTTGAATATAGAATTAACTTTTGATGAATTAAGAGTGTGTGTGTGTGTGTGTGTCCTCAGTGAAGTGTATCAGTCTCTGCAGTAGCTTCCAGCTGCAGCAGTCACTTCAGTTTCTGTTCAGTCTGACAGAGGGAGGTTTTTGTACGACGCTTTTTCACTGTGTGAACACATACTGACTGTTGATGTAGTGATCACTCATACAGTAGTAAACTGCTGCATCTTCAGTCTGGACTCCACTGATGGTCAGAGTGAAGTCAGAGTTTGATCCACTGCCTGTAAAACGACCTGGAATCCCTGATGCTCGAGTGCTAGCAAAGTAAATGAGGAGTTTAGGAGTTTCTCCATCTCTCTGTTGGTACCAGGATAAAAGGTGGTAGTTGCTATAAACACGAACATCCTGACTGGTCCTACATTTGATGGAGACGGAGCCTCCCAGAGCAGAGCTCACTGCTCCAGGCTGAGTCACTGTGACCTGGCCTCTGGACTCTGAGGAAACAGAGACAAAAACATAAAGCAGCGTCATGGTTTTGTGGGCTTCATTTCAGAGGGACGGATGTTCATAGAGGAGAGGAGTTTGATTCTCTGGACTTTACCTGTGAAGCAGCAGCAGAGGAGAGTCCAGATGAGGACGCAGATCAAAGTCATGTTTTTGATGAAGAGGATTTCTGTGGCTTCTGTTGTCATGAAGGACAGCTGTCAGTCATCCAGTGTTCAACTCTCAGGACTATAAACTCTCCCAGAGCACTGGAGCATGGTGCTGCTGATGCAAAGTGGCTCTTTATGGAAATGCTCTGACTGACTCCAGCAGGGACTTGGATTACTCTGATGATGCTGTTTATCAATGGATCAATCACTTTATCAGAGTACTGATTATGAATGAGTGAGAGTTCATTTGACTGATTGATTGATTGATTGATTGATTGATTGATTGATTGATTGATTGATTTCAAACAAACAAAAACGCAAACAACAAACAATTTAAAATAGCATGAGTTGAAAAAAAACAAGAAAAGAAAACATTTAGCAACCAAAAATACAATTTATGATTGTCAATAAAGAAAACTTATATTTAAATGTTTGAAAAAGGGTAGAAAGAAGTAAAACTTATATACTCCTGCCCCTTTTAATCTCTAAATAATTAATCAATCAATGTTGGGATGGAAAGTGTAAATATATTTGTGAAGAAACTAAGAAACAAAGAAGTTACAACAAACTGTTGTCTTTGTGATATTTATTAGAAATAAGAAAAACAAAGTGATTCAGCTGAAAGATAACGCTCTCACTTATTAGGGCCAAATTAATTTACCAAGAACTGTGAGCATTAAGACTTAGTTTTAGTGTCAAAGTTAGAGGTTTTAGTTAAGGTGAGGTTGTGGCTTGGAATGTGTGTATGTTTGTTAGTGTATGGCCTTTTCCACACACATTTTGTCACAAGGACAACATAGTGTTGCTTGTTTTTGTCTTTAAGCAATAAAGAAAACACACCAATCAGCCATAACAGTATGACCACCTGTTGGTCATTTAGGTCTCCCTTTTCCCGCTTGTGGAATCATTTTGGTACTATTCAGGTGTTCAAGTCAATAATAGGCTTTTCCCTCAAGTGTTATTCAGAATTTTTATACAGATCCAGTGTGTAAAAGTCCAAACAATGTTTCGTCTGGAGAATCAATATTGTCATTCGAAAACAGTGCCCAACTTAATGGAGGTTAATGGATAATCCACAGAACCTACTCATACAGGGACAATTTTACTTAGAGAAATATTCCCCATGAAGGGAGGTCAGTGGAAACTGAATTAACCTCCTCTCCATGGGGTTGAGAAATCGCAGAAACATATCAAAACCATGACAAATAAAATATTACTGCTGCATTTTATGGAGGAGAGCAGGAGCCCCGGGGTGCTGGAGAAGGACGGCCGCTACAGCTGGAGCAGCACCCTGAGGCTCCCTGCAGACCAGTGGAGGAAGGTGGGCTCTGTGACCTGTGAGGCCACCCAGGGCTCCCAGGCTCTGGTCTCAGAGACACTGAGGAGAGACCAGTGTTCCCAGTCCTGACCTGACTCACTGGGACTCTGCTACTGGTTTTACTCTGCTACTGCTCTCTGAACTCTGTAACTCTCTCTGTGTCTCTTTCTTTCCTTCAGTCACTCTCTAATCATGTTTCATGGTTAAAGTTTATTTACTGGATTTCATTTTTAATAATTTCTACACAATAAAGACCAGTTCATCAAATTTGTTGTTTTCATTTCAGTTATAGTGAAAGTAACAGTTGCTAGAGGTCGAGCCCCAAGAACAAGGCTGAGTCCTTACCTCAGCAGCCTGGGTTTGAATCCCACCTGATCATCATAGTTTCAGTATCTGCAGTGTGATTCTTCACAGAGTCAGTGAGCTGTAGCTGTCCTCCACATATCATGGTGTTTCCCCCTCAGTACTGAGAGCATTGTCCTCCATATTTACACATTTACATGAAGAGGATACTAAAAAGTCTGGTAATAAACTGTTTCATTGATTTTGTTTTGTCATTCCACTGTGGAAAATGAGTTTAATATGGTCTGTTGACAATGAACAGTGACTTTATTTTAATTGACGAGAGATTTTGTTGTTTATAATATCCAGATTTTCTTAAATAAAGAAATGAGTCAAGAAGCTGAAGCTGGTATATCAGGTAGCTCACTAAAGAAACTACTAGGAATTTTGGACATTAGGGCAGAGCCACAAAACAGCTGTTATGGAATATTTAAACTTTGAAGCCAACATGGACATGAAGTCCTAAAAATGCTCAGAGGAATGGAAATTTGAAAATTTAATGACCACTGGGCGACTCCATCTGCTGAGGAAAACCATGTGATGTGAATGAAAGCTAGACAACAGTTAGTGGATGGATGCTGTGCAGAGACTGTTTAACTGTTTCCAAGGTCATGAATGAACTTCTTATCTCTATGCATTCATATTCATATTCTTTATATACAGTTTGCAGATAGTTACAAACATCTAATAAGACAAAGTAGGTCACTTGTGTCTTTTGTCTTGATTCCAGTTAATAATAAGCTTTTATTTACTGAAATTAATTTTAAAATAATATTTTCATCGTGAAGCTTATGATTTCTTTAACCCAGTATGAAGCTGAGGTCAAAGGTCATGACCAAACATTTTTGTAATTGACTGTCCCAGATTGGATCTTAATGAGTATTTGGAAAATAGATATGAACATGGGATTTTTATTAGGATATGAATAGATGGTGAAAAGCTGTGATGGAAAAATTCATTTGAATTGCACTTGATAAGTTTTTGTCAGTGAACTTATTTTTAAATGGTGGTTAAAACTGCAATGTTCAATGTGTGTGTGTGTGTGTGTGTGTGTGTCCTTAGTGAACTGTATTTGTTTTTAAAGTTCGGATTAAATGTTCATGCTTTACAATCCAAACTATGTCACCACAAGATAAATGCAGTGAATGATCTACGCTTTGTCACTCCCCTTAGCATTTCTATGAGACTCACTGGGCTGCCACAAAGCTTTTCCAACATGTGGTTGGAAAAACAAAACTATTTGGTTAGGTAAAAAAAACAGTGTGGATTAAATTTCAAAAGTCAGTAACGTAGTTACGTCACACTTTATTTTCACGAACATAATTATTTGACACATAACTTGTTGTGTACTTGTAGTCCACTTGATGAAGTTGTGCATTTGCTGTGTGTGTGTGTGTGTGTGTCCTCCGTGAAGTGTATCAGTCTCTGCAGTAGCTTCCAGCTGCAGCAGTCAGTTCAGTTTCTGTTCAGTCTGACTGAGGGAGGTTTTTGTACGACACTTTTTCACTGTGTGAACACATGTGGACTGTGATAACTTTGACAGTAGTAAACTGCTGCATCTTCAGTCTGGACTCCACTGATGGTCAGAGTGAAGTCAGAGTTTGATCCACTGCCTGTAAAACGACCTGGAATCCCTGATAGTAGCTGATTAGTAAGCTTAATAAGCAGTTTAGGAGTTTCTCCATCTCTCTGTTGGTACCAGGCTAAAAGGTGTTTGTTACTCTCAACATAAACATCCTGACTGGTCCTACATCTGATGGAGACGGAGCCTCCCAGAGCAGAGCTCACTGCTCCAGGCTGAGTCACTGTGACCTGGCCTCTGGACTCTGAGGATACAGAGACAAAAACATAAAGCAGCGTCATGGTTTTGTGGGCTTCATTTCAGAGGGACGGATGTTCATAGAGGAGAGGAGTTTGATTCTCTGGACTTTACCTGTGAAGCAGCAGCAGAGGAGAGTCCAGATGAGGACGCAGATCAAAGTCATGTTTTTGATGAGGAGGATTTCTGTGGCTTCTGTTGTCATGAAGGACAGCTGTCAGTCATCCAGTGTTCAACTCTCAGGACTATAAACTCTCCCAGAGCACTGGAGCATGGTGCTGCTGATGCAAAGTGGCTCTCTATGGAAATGCTCTGACTGACTCCAGCAGGGACTTGGATTACTCTGGTGATGCTGTTTATCAGTGGATCAATACTTTTATCAGAGTATTAATTACACATATTTTAAAACCTATTTTACATGATTTTGTGTTAATTCCACTGGATATATTTAGTTTCAAAATATCTTCTGCCATTATTGCCAGAAAAAATGATATAAATTAAATTTTTAACAATTAATGTAATAAATTAAAACATTCATTCTGGAAATTTTTCAGACTGTCCTATTTTTAGTCAACTGATAAAATGTTAGAAACAAAAAACTATTTTTGCTTTTTGTTTGTTTGTGTCAAAGTCAGAGAGTCGTGTCTCTCTACAGTCAGAGCTTTTTGAACGGCGGCTCAATGAGTTTGTATCACTGTGGTGGACTTTTGGTGGAGGAACCAGACTGGAGGTTGGAAGTAAGTCAAATCTTAAAAACTGTACAGTTTCAAGAGCTACTTTTCTGTTTATATTTCTTTATCTTCCACACTAGTAAAAAAAAAAAAAAATTTCTCCAATTTTTACATTAATATTCTGACCTAAAACAAAGTTCACTTCAACAATACAAATTTGAAATTGTAATGAAAGTAACCCTTTAAGACAGAGGAGAAATCCTTCTTTCCAACTTTAAAGTTAAAGTTGCATATTGAAGGTTTCTAGCTTTAGTTCATATATTATAAACACATCTTGTTGACTTCCTTTTTTTACCACAGATGTTAGCAACATTAGTGAGTTTCACAGTAACAAGTTTATTTTTACCAGGTTACCTTTTGATGGTTTTTGTTCTCTGCAATTACTAATGTCACCCTTGGATAACATATGCACATGTTCATGTGTTATTTATTTTCACCTAAAAAATCTGTATAAAGTGATACATGAATCTGATTTGATATATTCCATCAAATAATATTTAAATGAGACATTGTCGCTTCACCAAATGAGAACGACTGTTTCTGTCTCTTGGTGTCAGCACAATTAACACATTGTGATTTTTCACTGCTTGTAGACTGCACCCATCCCATTAACCAAATCAGCTGTATCCCTGCACATTGTAAACATATAACTGCTGTTGCTGTCTTAAATTAAAACGGTGGATCCATTTAATCCGAAGAGACTGGATTATGCTTAGAGATAGATCATCGGGATTTTATAATTTTATGTGAACATTTTACACAGAAATAATGCTCTGTACTGAAATGTTCTCTGTTAGCAACAATTATTAAACATCAATAACATTAAGTTATTGATTATGTGGTAATGTTACTTAGTCTAAATTTTTTTAAAAGCTGAAATTAAACAGTTTTGGTTCTGACTTTGAGCAAATTTATGTGCACAGACTGCATTAAATATACTCCTAAAAGTGTATTTACTGTATATATGTATTTTTCATGCTCAAAGTGTTGCTGTTGTCAACCATAAAAATGTATCTTAATTAGTGGTGGGCCGTTATCGGCGTTAACGTGCTGCGTTAACGTGAGACTCTTATCGGGCGATAAAAAAAATTTCGCCGTTAATCTATTCTCAAAGTTGGGTTGGGAGCTGGGTCTATACTACGCAAGCTATGATGACTTTCACATTGATATTTTAGCGCAAATGTTTACCTAACCGAATTGCACTGTAGGGGCAGAACGAAGTCTTCGAACCTGTGTGTTTGCCTCACTGTGAAATTACCACATCAAACATGACGTGGTAACATGGATGCAGCTGTTGCTGCGCTTTCATTTACCTCGAGGTCGGCGCTGGGAGTGACGTCACACCCAAGCTGACGGCGTTCCGTTACAACCTCGCCGGCCAGTTGTTTGTTTACAACTAACCAGGTTAGTTATTGATACGCCGGTTGATTAAAAAACGCATTGTGCGGTATTTACTCACACTAACTGTAGCAACACGTCCACAGACAGCTGTTGGACAGCACTTTGGGTACGAACATTTCTGAAGCCGCCGGTGTTGTGCTGAATTCTGCCTGCCTGCCGAGAATCGCATGCACCTCGCGGGTGCTAACGGTCATCTATGCTTAGAAAAGAGGTGGATGCAAATCTCGGCAGGGAGCCTACAAAATCTGATCTGCCGAATTATGCATCCACCTCTTTAGGTCCTTCTCAGACACTTTGCTGTGCTCATCGATCAAACAGCTTTATCGCCACATATATGTACTGAATGTCAAGGAATGGTCCTTCTAGCCTACTAAGTGTATTAAAATATTAAAGACTCTAAATGTTCATAAAATATATACTTCAAATCAATTTATCACCATTGATGAAGTCCATAAAGAATTTTACAGCATTTAAAAGCATTATTTGGAGGTGCATGCAATTCTCGGCAGGCAGGCAAAACTCGGCACAACACCTGGTTTGCACCTTGTGCAATGCGGAATTAGTTTACTGTAGGAGTTCCTCCAGTCTCAAGTAGCCTACCACCTAAACGCAAAGCACATCCCACGCTACACACAAGTACATCTTATTGAACATGATTTATTTTCATCACCAATTATCATAGTAGAACAGCTTTCTCAAGCAGTTTGTGATGCATTTTGGAAACAGGAGATGAGCCTCTGGTCTAATGCGCGCCCCCTGAAACCTGGCTTGAAACCCGTTCGCACACATATTTTAAATGCCTTCGGCAGAATTCAAATGAATGAATTTAATCTAGATTAATCTAGATTAATTTCAAGATTAATCTAGATTAATCTAGATTTTAAAAAAATTAATCTATGCCCACCACTAATCTTAATCCAAAATTTAGTGTTACAGTTTTTCTGCAGCTGAGGGAGGTTTTTTGTACGACGTTGTATCACTGTGTGAACGGCCAGCTGTAACACTGCTGACAATAATAATCTCCTGTATCTTCAGTCTGAACTCCTCTGATGGTCAAAGTGAAGTCAGTCACAGATCCACTTCCATTAAAACGATCTGAAACTCCAGACAGACGATTTGCAGCCCAGTAAATCAAGAGTTTAGGAGCTTCTCCAGGTTTCTGAAGGTATCAGTCTACCTCATTAGTAACACTTGTACTGGCTTTACATCTGATGGAGACAGTCTGTCCTGGAGCAACAGACTGAGCTCCAGGAGACTGAGTCAGGATGATTTCTGCTGATGAATCTGGAAAAGATGAAAAAGAGGAGAAGGGTTATTGAGACAAATCCAGTTTGGAGAAAGATGATCAACATCCAAACAGAAGAGTCTCATTTCTTTAACATGGAGAACAGATGGAAGAAGGTAAATGCTGCTTGTTTCAGTGTTTCTCCATCACAGCAGAACATCATTGTGGTGAACCTGGTTGCATCCTGAAGCAAAGTTTTCAGAAGAGAGTCTCACCCTGAACAAGGAGCCCCAGCGTGGCCAGCAGTAGGATCAGTGACATCATCATTGTGCTGCCGGCGTGTCAGTGGCTCTGAAAGGCCTGGACAGCCACTGATCAACACTGGCCTCTTAACGGCTGGGAGCAGAGAGGCAGGACACATATGCAAACACACAGAGTCAGTGAGCTGTAGCTGTCCTCAACATATCATGGTGTTTCCCCCTCAGTGCTGAGAGCAGGGATCTACATATTTACATATTTACATGTGGAGGATACTGAAAACTTGTCATTTTCAGTGTCCTCTACATATAATATGGTAATATGGGTTTTTAAACAATTATTAGTGACATTAATATCAATGTAGGTTTGACATCTTAAGGTGTCTGTAATATGGAAATTTCATCAAGTAAAGTAGTGTTGGGTGTTTGAGGCCGATGATCTCAGAGAGCTTCGTCGAAAAACTCCAACCAGAAAACATGGAAGTCATCATCAGTTACATTTCTGTTTTTATGAAGTGATCTTCTTCAGCAGATCATCTGCTGAGGAAGATCATGTGATGTGATTGAAAGCTCCACAACAGTTAGTGAATGGATGTTGTGGTGAGTTTGTTTTCCAAGGTTAAGAATAAACATTTAGTCTCAGTGTGTTTGTGGAGTTTTGATTTGCATGTTAGAGAAAATGTGTTATTTGATATTGTGTATATATGGGATATAGTTATATCAAGAAGGTACTTATTTCTTTAGAATTTTTATGATTTAAGTTGATATTTAGCTTTTCTGTAGATGACATATGTTTATATATTTAAAATACAATTTTGTGTCTGCTTTGTTTGGGCAGTCTCTGATCCTGAATGTTTCTGATGATGATCTGTGTCTACATATTTGCAATTAAATGTACATAGTTAAAATTGCTTTAATTCAGTATGAGGCTGAGGTCAAAGGTCATGAACAAGACTTTTCTTGTCTGCTTTCCCAGGCTGGCTAATCTGGATTATTTGGCAAATCAGAAAAGACAGTGGGATTATAAAAAAGATCTCAATGGATGGTGAGAAGCTGTGATAGAGAAAGTAATTTGAATTTAATTTAAATTTTTTGTCATTGAGCTTTCTTTGCTACATGTTCATTGGTGGTTAAAGCAAAAGTTGTGAAATCTTAAACCTCATAGATGACTGTGTGTGTGTGTGTGTGTGTGTGTGTGTGTGTGTGTGTGTGTCCTCAGTGAAGTGTATCAGTCTCTGCAGTAGCTTCCAGCTGCAGCAGTCAGTTCAGTTTCTGTTCAGTCTGACTGAGGGAGGTTTTTGTACGACGCTTTTTCACTGTGTGAACACCCACTGACTGTTGATATTGTGAGCACTCTGACAGTAGTAAACTGCTGCATCTTCAGTCTGGACTCCACTGATGGTCAGAGTGAAGTCAGAGTTTGATCCACTGCCTGTAAAACGACCTGGAATCCCTGATGCTCGATTGCTAGCAGCGTAAATGAGGAGTTTGGGAGTCTCTCCATCTCTCTGTTGGTACCAGTGTAACCAGTTAGAATTGTAAACATTCTGACTGGTCCTACATCTGATGGAGACGGAGCCTCCCAGAGCAGAGCTCACTGCTCCAGGCTGAGTCACTGTGACCTGGCCTCTGGACTCTGAGGATACAGAGACAAAAACATAAAGCAGCGTCATGGTTTTGTGGGCTTCATTTCAGAGGGACAGATGTTCATAGAGGAGAGGAGTTTGATTCTCTGGACTTTACCTGTGAAGCAGCAGCAGAGGAGAGTCCAGATGAGGACGCAGATCAAAGTCATGTTTTTGATGAGGAGGATTTCTGTGGCTTCTGTTGTCATGAAGGACAGCTGTCAGTCATCCAGTGTTCAACTCTCAGGACTATAAACTCTCCCAGAGCACTGGAGCATGGTGCTGCTGATGCAAAGTGGCTCTCTATGGAAATGCTCTGACTGACTCCAGCAGGGACTTGGATTACTCTGATGATGCTGTTTATCAATGGATCAATCAATATATGAGAGTATTGATAAGACATTTACACATTTTACATGTTTTTGGTTTGATGTTTCTAGGCATGGTTTGTTTTAAAATATCTTCTGCCTTAATTGCCAGAGAATAAAAAATATTAATTGAAATTAACATTAATATGTCAAATGAAAACATGCATTCTGGAATTTTTGCAACGGTCACTTTACATGTCAGCTGAAAAATGTTACAAACAGAAACTATTTTTGCTGAGTTTGTTTGTGTCAAAGTCAGAGAGCCGTGTCTCTCTACAGTCAGAGGTTTTTGTACGGCGGCTCAATGAGTTTGTATCACTGTGGTTGCCTTTTGGTGGAGGAACCAGACTGGATGTTGGAAGTAAGTTGTTGCTCAAATACTAAATACAATATCATCAAGTCCTGCTTTAAATTCAGCATTTTAAGTTTGGGGCAGATAAATATATCTTGTATTAATTATAGAACTTTTATTTTTTCATGTTTTTATTTATACCATGGAGGCTAATTTAGAGCAGCTTTACTAAACATTTCTTTACACATGGTCAGTAAATCTGTCAGTAAGTGAAGTGACACAGCGTAGCAGTGATAGCTATGTGACTGAATTTACATTTAAACTGTATCTAGTCTTTCATGTCATCATTATAGCCGTTACAGTAAGTGACACTTTGGTAAAGATTTAAATCCAGATGAAGAACATCTGTTTCTGGTCAGTTCATTTCTGTATTGGTTTCCACTGAATAAATTATTGTACAGTCTAGTTTTTTGATGATCTTAATAAGAACGTTTGTTATTTTATCTCCAGTGTAGTTTGATATATTTCAGGTCATTCTGTATGATGATTCTCTCTGTGCTGATTTGCATGAGAGGCTTCTTAAAGGGAAGTGAAACAATGTGTGAGTGAGTGACTGGTGGAGCAGAAAAACCATCCGACAGAAACTCAGCTCTCACACAGTAAAGGTGTCCTCTAAGCTGATTGGTGTCTCCTAGGTGATGTCCGTCCCACCCTGACGGTGCTGCCCCCCTCCAGTGAGGAGCTGCTGCAGGGGAAGGCCACGCTCATGTGCCTGGCCAACAAGGGCTTCCCCTCAGACTGGAGTCTGGCCTGGAAGGTGGACGGCAGCAGCAGCATCAGCTGGGAGGAGAGCAGGAGCCCCGGGGTGCTGGAGAAGGACGGCCGCTACAGCTGGAGCAGCACCCTGAGGCTCCCTGCAGACCAGTGGAGGAAGGTGGGCTCTGTGACCTGTGAGGCCACCCAGGGCTCCCAGGCTCTGGTCTCAGAGACACTGAGGAGAGACCAGTGTTCCCAGTCCTGACCTGACTCACTGGGACTCTGCTACTGGTTTTACTCTGCTACTGCTCTCTGAACTCTGTAACTCTCTCTGTGTCTGTGTCTCTTTCTTTCCTTCTGTCACTCTCTAATCACGTTTCATGGTTAAAGTTTGTTTACTGGATTTCGTTTTTATTATTTCAACACAATAAAGACCAATTCATCAAATTTGTTGTTTTCATTTCTGTTATAGTGACTGTACTCTCTGTTCAACTTTAAGTAGTGAAACTTCATTGATGTAATTATGCTCATGCAGTTAACATTGCAAGAAAAGTTTAAAAACTTATCTTCAATTTTCTTTTCTATTTTTTACCAAGAAAGATGCGTTTTCCTTCATTTTATCAGGGCAGGATTATATCTGATGTAATTTCTTGTTCTATCTCTTTATACCTGCATTAAGCGAACTTTCTTTTTGTAAACCTATCAACTATCATCAACAGTACTTTTTTGCCTTTGCTTCGGTTTAGCTAAAAACCTCCCTCATAAGGTGGTTAAACGGTTCATCTGGTGGATGTGCTGCTAATGAAACCTGTAATCTTCTCCATACGTTGGGTCTTAGGTTGACTGAGCATGTTTGACAAAAGTTGTGAGGGTGTGTTGTGAAACCCTTCATGAACCAGTATCTTGCTTCACCACAATAGTTCATTAGTGATACAGTTACAGTTTTACAACACCAGCACTCTGTAGTTTTCTAGTAAGGCTAAAACAAAAAGGAAGAAGAAGAATTGGTTAGTGTTAGATATTAGGCTCTGGCTGCTGCTCCTGTTTAGGAGGGAAAACTTTCAGCAATGACAACAAGACAGTAATTCATTCACATGCAGGCACGTGTAGAGGGGGGTGCGATGGGTGCTTGAGCACCTGCCCTTTTGCCCTTTGCTGCCCAAAGTGCCCTTTTTTTCAAACGCGAAATTTCCTTCATTTTATTTATTTTAAAAGTTGTAAAGGCCCTTTTGTTAAAGCCCGATCAAACTATTAGTAAAATAAGTTAATAATAATTTCAGCAGTAAATAAAATAACCCACATTATGACCTTTCACCTGATGACCTCATCCGTGACGAGCCCTCCCGTTCAGACACGTTAGTGATTCAGCAGCTCTGCCTACAGGACGCCTTCGATCCGCCGGTAAGAGGAGTTTGCTGCAATGTGCTTGTTGTGGATTGTTGCAAAGAGAGCAGCACAGCTGTTGTTTATCGCTGTGTGTCGCCTTCCTGTAGAAGTAACATCAGCTGCCGGCTAACACGCCGACAGCTAACGTTACTTCTACACTATAAACTAAGGTGCTCTGTTCACTTCGGCTCTGTTTTGGGAGAAAAGCTTTACGAGGGTCGAGAGGTCTGATCTTTTCTGTGTAATTTGACTAAAATCTTTGCACTTGAACCGGGATTATTAAAGTAACTAATAAAAGCCTTGTGCCTTAAAATAAGTATAACAACATTGGTAAAATTCTGAGCCTGTTCCTCCGACTTACAGCCTTCAACCCTTTAAAAAACATTAAATTCAGAACAGTATTGAATATATTTACATTTGACAGCAGCAGTATGTTTACAACAGCTCAACTACAATAAAAACTCAATAACTGGAAATACATATAAAAATGTCAGTGCCGATGTAAAATAAATAATATTCCTGACATCAAAGTAAAGAGTGAAGAAGAAATGGCCCTATAAGTGTTCAGAAAAATGTATGAATTGTTAAAACAAACATAGGATATAAATTAGCTGATTAAACAATTATGCAACCATGAAAAGATGCAAAGATTGTTGAGTGTTTGGGACTGGCTCACTAAGGAAATAAGATACCAGATTTAAAAAAGTGTGGGAAATAATCTGAGAAGGAAACATTAATGGGGAAAGGATGAGGGAGGCCACGGCAGGGTGAGAGTGAGACAAACAAATCTACAGTCTGTGTTTCCTGCTGTGTGTCTACAGGATGCAAAACTTTGAAAATGATTTTATATATTTCATTGTGAATCTGAGATACATCTGGATTTTTATTGACTATATGTCTAATCATATATCTAAATAAATTAACTAGCATTAATCTTTTATAATATTCCTGACATCAAAGTAAAGAAAAAACAGCCCTGTTAGATTTCAGATTAATGTATGAAATGTTTGTGAATCTTATTTCCTCCACCTGCAGCTCTTGGTGTGCAGCTCTGTGAGCGTCTCCCCAGCAGTCAGCCTTGTGGCCTGGAGGCGTCAACTATACACGCAAAATTGCCGTTTTGCGTACTATAGACACGGCTTTTCCAAAGCGTGTATATGTGACGCAAAAGCATGAGAACAGGCTGGCCTGGTAGATGCTGCAGTATTACAGCAGCTCAGTCACTGTGAGCTGGTCCCAAACACTCAACAATCTTTTTATGTTCACATAAGTGTTTAATCAGCTAATATATATCCTATAGTTGTTTTAATATCTGTAGTCACAGATCACCTCCAGTAGTATCAGCATCAACACAACAACAGCAGCAGCATCCATAGCAACCCCTCAACAGCAACTGTTACCTGTAAGTTATCAGCCCAGTGTTTTAAAGCTAGAGTTGGGCATTCAGCTGTTTCTTTTACGTCACCTCATTTGCTGATGCATCGATACAGAAGCATCTGCATATGTGTGTCAACAAGGAAACCATAACAATATATTTCTATGTCAATAGTCTGAGAAGAGTCCGATTTAAATCCTTGTTCCATGTGCCCTTTTTATACTTTGAGCACCTGCCCTTCCAAAGGTCTCTGCACGGCCCTGTTCACATGGTGTTAGTTCAATCAATTTTATGATCACGTCCATCATTTCGCTGTAAATAAAAACAAATTATGGCATGTTATTCTGGGTGACACTCTGCTCTGTGTGTGTAAAACAGCCTCTCTGAATGAGTTTCAACCTTGAGCTTCCAGGCTGTCTGATAACACATCTCACACACAGACTTGTTGTTCACATTTCATTCCATAACTAACACTGAGCGACTTATTCAGTTCCCCTTTTTCTCTGTGGAGGAGAGAGCATGGGCAAAACTCTGGACCATGTTTAAAAAAAAGGGATTTAAACAATAACATCAAACAACAAGGAACGAGCAGGCAGCATTGTTTTCCTGTAAAAATGGAGTCAATCTGTTAGTGTGTGTCACATTTTATCATCAACAAGCAGCAGCACACAAAGAAACATCCAGTTTAACATAAAAGCAACAGACACATGACATGACAATAAGCACCAGGCATCTGGTTTGCTTCCAAGATGTAGTGTCAAAACAGGTCATGTGATCGTCCTTTGGTCAGCAGCCTGAGTAAAAACGTAGGTGAGGCCTTTTAGTACCCGAGTAAAGGCAGACTATAAACAGCCATTTCAGTCAGTGAGGCTCTGTCAGCTTAGCTTGGTCAGGTCAAGTTAGTAAAGTGCACAGTTAGTTTACCATGAATCATGGGAAAGAGATTTATCTCTCTGTTCATCCTTTTTTAGTAATAGGATCCCTTGTCCAAAAAATCATCATCACCTCTTTATGGTGATTGGTTTTGGAATAGATGAAAAGGCTTAAATGCATTGGGAGAGAGAGCTTTACTCTCATTGTGGTCACTGGTCACAATCCCAGATAAGTTATTCTGTCTATTCAAATTGCAAGTCCTGTGTGTGGCCATTCTGATCAAACCGCTTTAGAAACACAATGGTCATCGCAGCATGCTGTGTTTGATGGACTGCAGAACGGAAACCGACCAGCCGCGTGGGAATGTAAAATTTTAAAAGCAGACCTTTGCCAGATCACCAACAGAGAAATGTGTCTGTGTGTCTTTGATGAAACCAATAATGTGAAGCTGTGAAACCTGTAGTGCTCGCGAACGCGCTAATGCATTTACCACCACTCTGTTTCTCTGTTGGTCGGCCTTCATCACAATCTTTTTGAAAATGTGGGTGCGTACAGATCACTCCAGCCTGTAGCAGTGAACAAAAAGAAAACATGTTTTATATTTCCAAGCGCTTCTTTTCTTGTCTTTTTTTTTTTTTTTACATCAAATCAAATCAAACTTTGTGTTAACTATAGCTATAGACTGTCATTCAATTTGCACCTGAGACATGAGGTCACAGCTTAATGTTTTAACCAGTGTGCTCAGATTCCAACTTGGGCCTGTTGTCAGTCAGCAAACTCCCCACTTGCATCCCCAAATCCATCTGTTTCTAAATCACTTTGACTCGCCATGTGTATACGTCCACCTTGGTACAGCTAAGATCAGAGAAGGAGAAAAGGAAACAAAACAACAGCACAGCGCTCCTTGTCCAGATATTATGTTGAAATAATTCTCTCTCTCTTTTTTTCACTGTCCCTATTCCATAAATAATTAAAAATTGTTGCATCCTGTCCATCAGAACTTTGTACTTTGCAGTGTAATGAGTCTTTGTGCATGTATCCAAAAGTCTCTTAGTGTTTTTATGTGTGTGTGTGTCATGGGGGTCACTCATTCAGTGCTCTGATAACTGAAATAAGTGTTTAAAAACTATGTCATCAAAATTCATTCTTATGATACCTCAGATTCAGATGATATGTTTCCAACATATCATGTAGCAATGTTATCCCCTGCTAGGTTTAAATTTACAGTTATTTGGCAGTTTCCTAAACTCTTTGTGATTATCATTCATCACAAATGTAGGCTGTTCAAGCTCATCAGTGTTTACTGATAAATTAATATAGTATTACTTTTTTTTAGCTTCAATGTGCTTAAGATTTTATTCTTCTGTGAGAAATTGTGACTCACCCAGTGTGTGTGTCCCAGTTGTTTCCTGTCACTAGCGTCTGTCCCGCCCACTCCAGCTCAGTGCATTTGGATCTGTTTTGTATCTTTCCAGACAATCTCTGTGTACCAAAGTCCAGTTTTGTCCACCAGTCTCCCCTACTGTCCATTTTCTCGTACTTTGTACAGAGTTCTTTGGCCCCTTTTGATGCTATTTTCTCACTTTGTCCTCTTTGTCTAAATCTTCATCTTGTATGCCCTATCAAATTTCAAAATATTTATTAAAAAATATCAAATTTCCATGTGTTTTATTTGCATGAAGGCAATAATCAGTCCTGTCAATACATTTACCAAATTAAAAAGAAACGATTTTAGGCTTTCTGATGAGAAGACTCAACATCAAAAAGACAACAACACAGAATATATCAAAATAACAAAATATGAAAGTGTTTTAGAAAATCCACATGGAGGTGCACTGAATTCAAATGAAATACTCACCTAAAACAAAGGAAAACTTACAAAATCACATTTCTTATTACTGTAACCTCTCAGTGTGTTTCAATTAAATGTATGAGTTTAACTGCATGAGTTTCATTCTTATTAGTATTGTTAGGTTTTTATTTTGAAGTCTCACATTTTTATATGAATGTTGAATTACGTTGAAAAAAACATTTCAAGACACTGAGAAACATATGTCATTATTTTAATAAATCTATAAATTATTCGTTAAATTACTTGTTTTTTGAGAACCAACTTTGGATATACTGTTTTAACACTTCAATAAAAATACTACTTCTGCAAATTCTCTATTTCTATGATTTTGTTACACTTTTGTTGTGCTGTTATTTCTTTTATACTGTTTTAATATTAACACACCTAGTGTTATGGTTTCTGTGCAGCTGGTGAGTCAGATCAGTTCCTCTCCAGCTGAGGGAGGTTTTTGTACGACGTTGTTTCACTGTGTGCACGGCCAGTTGTAACCACACTGGCTACAGTAATAAACTCCTGCATCTTCAGTCTGGACTCCTCTGATGGACAAAGTGAAGTCAGTTCCAGACTGACTCCCACTCAAACGATCTGAAACTCCAGTGTGGCGGGTTGTAGCATAATAGATGAGGAGTTTTGGAGATTCTCCAGCTTTCTGAAGGTACCAGTGAAGGTAGCTACCCATACTTGAACTGGCTTTACATCTGATAGAGACAGTCTGTCCTGGAGCAACAGACTGAGCTCCAGGAGACTGAGTCAGGATGATTTCTCCTGATGAATCTGGAAAACATGAAAAAGAGGAGAAGGGTTATTGAAACAAATCCAGTTTGGAGAAAGATGATCAACATCCAAACAGAAGAGTCTCATTTCTTTAACATGGAGAACAGATGGAAGAAGGTAAATGCTGCTTGTTTCAGTGTTTCTCCATCACAGCAGAACATCATTGTGGTGAACCTGGTTGCATCCTGAAGCAAAGTTTTCAGAAGAGAGTCTCACCCTGAACAAGGAGCCCCAGGGTGGCCAGCAGTAGAATCAGTGACATCATCATTGTGCTGCCGGCGTGTCAGTGGCTCTGAAAGGCCTGGACAGCCACTGATCAACACTGGCCTCTTAACGGCTGGGAGCAGAGAGGCAGGACACATATGCAAACACACAGAGTCAGTGAGCTGTAGCTGTCCTCAACATATCATGGTGTTTCCCCCTCAGTGCTGAGAGTGTTGATCTGCATATTTACAATATTTACCTATTTACATGTAAGTGTGGTGTGGTAGTGCAGTGGTTAGCGCTGTCACCTCACAGCAAGAGGGTTGTAGGTTCAACCCTTGGTTGTTCCAGCCCTTTGTGTGTGGAGTTTGCATGTTCTCCCTGTGTCTGCGTGGTTTCGTGCCAGGTACTCCGTCTTCCTCCCACCATCCAAAGACATGTGGACTAGGTTAATTGCTGACTCTGAAATTTTACTTAGGTGTGACTGTTGGCCTTTGACGATGGATGGATGGAAATTTACATGTAAAGGATACTGAAAAGTTATTAGTAAACTAATCCAGTGATTTGTAACTGCTTTGTTTTGTCTTACTATTTTGGGAAACTTGTGTTTTTGACAATGATAACTGACATGAATATTTACGCATAGTGACTTTATTGGTTATTTATAGTTTAGATATTTCATCAATTGAAGCAGTAATGAGTCATGAGTTGGTGCTGAGGCCAAGGATCTCAGATAGTTTGCTAAACTCCAGCCAGAAGTTTTTTTAGAACTCATCATCAGTTACAGTTGGACAGATAGCCTCAAGTAATATCAGTGAGCAGTATTGTGAGGTCTCTGAAGGTTTTCTGCACTTTGAGAACTTTTAATGTGAAGTGAAACAATGTGTGAGTGAGTGACTGGTGGAGCAGAAAAAACACCTGACAGAAACACCTTAAATGAGAAAATAAGCTCTCACACAGTAAAGGGGTCCAGCTGAGAGAGCAGTTTCCGACATATTCACATATTTACATGTAGAGGATTCTGAAAAGTCTAGTAGTTAACTGATCCAGTGATTTGTAATAGTTTGTTTCGTCTTCTTTGTTTGTGAAAATTATATTTGTAAAAACAATTAGGGACACTAATATAAATGCAGGTTTTACATGTAGGTGTCTGTAATATGGAAATTTCTTCAAGTAAAGTAGTGTTCGGTGTTTCAGGGGATGCTGAGGCCGACGATCTCAGAAATATTCCTCATGAAACTCCAAACAGAAATTTCAGACATGTGGGTGGAGCCAGAAAACATGGAAGTCATCACCAGTTACATTACTTTTTTATGACATCCTCTTCCTCAGCAGATGGAGTTCACTCAGCTGTCATGGAATATTTTAACTTTGAAGCCAATGTGAATATAAAGTCTTAAAAATGCTCAGAGGAAGAGAGATTTGAAAATCTACATTTCAATCTGCTGGTTGTGGTCTGTTTTCTTTTTTTGTTCTTTCCCAGGATAAGAATAATGATTTACTCTCAGTATGTTGGTGGAGTTTTGATTTGAATGTTAGAGCAAATGGGTTATTCCATGTTCTTAAAGATTTATGGATATAGTTATATCAAGAAGGTTACTTATTTCTTTTGCATTTTGTGATTTAAGTTGATATTTAGGTTTTCAATAGATAACATGCGTTATATTTAAAATACTATTTTAAAATACTATTTTGTGCTTTCAAGGAAGTACTGGATTTGTTTGGGCAGTCTCTGATCCTGAATGTTTCTGATGATGATCTGTGTCTTCATATTTCCAATTAAATGTAGATAGTTGAAATTGCTTTAATCCAGTATAAGGCTGAGGTCAAAGGTCATGAATAATTCTTTTTTTATCTGGATTATTTGGCAAATCAGAAAAGACAGTGGGATTATAAAAAGATCTGAATGGATGGTGAGTTAATTGATCTTATTTTGCCAGATGTTCATTGGTGGTTAAAGTTGGGAAATCTTTAACCATGTAGATTACATTGTGTGTGTGTGTGTGTGTGTGTGTGTGTGTGTGTGTGTGTGTGTGTGTGTGTGTCCTCAGTGAAGTGTATCAGTCTCTGCAGTAGCTTCCAGCTGCAGCAGTCAGTTCAGTTTGTTCAGTTCAGCTGTTCAGTCTGACTGAGGGAGGTTTTTGTACGACGCTTTTTCACTGTGTGAACATAAACTGACTGTTAGCATAGAATTCACCCATACAGTAGTAAACTGCTGCATCTTCACTCTGGACTCCACTGATGGTCAGAGTGAAGTCAGAGTTTGATCCACTGCCTGTAAAACGACCTGGAATCCCTGATGCTCGAGTGCTAGCCTCGTAAATTAGCAGTTTAGGAGTTTCTCCATCCCTCTGTTGGTACCAGGATAAAAAGTTCCCAAATTCTACATCGTGACTGGTCCTACATGTGATGGAGACGGAGCCTCCCAGAGCAGAGCTCACTGCTCCAGGCTGAGTCACTGTGACCTGGCCTCTGGACTCTGAGGATACAGAGACAAAAACATAAAGCAGCGTCATGGTTTTGTGGGCTTCATTTCAGAGGGACGGATGTTCATAGAGGAGAGGAGTTTGATTCTCTGGACTTTACCTGTGAAGCAGCAGCAGAGGAGAGTCCAGATGAGGACGCAGATCAAAGTCATGTTTTTGATGAGGAGGATTTCTGTAGCTTCTGTTGTCATGAAGGACAGCTGTCAGTCATCCAGTGTTCAACTCTCAGGACTATAAACTCTCCCAGAGCACTGGAGCATGGTGCTGCTGATGCAAAGTGGCTCTCTATGGAAATGCTCTGACTGACTCCAGCAGGGACTTGGATTACTCTGATGATGCTGTTTATCTATGGATCAATCACTTTGTCAGACTACTGATTGGATCTATTAATTCTCTTTCATATATGGATTTGGCCACAGATAAAAGTTCTTTCAAAATGTCCTCTCTTCACTAACTCCACTAACAATGAAATTAACATCAGTGTTGAACTGAAATTTCAAAAATGGGAGTTTTGTTTATTTTATTAACATGTCATTTTTTTCATTAATATGTCTCTCTGATCATTTATGTATTTTCATTTATTTAATGTAATGTGACGGTTGCTTCCTAAACATTTCTGTTTTTTCTTTATTTTACTATGAGACAGAATATTTTTAGACATTTAACATTACAGTAAGGGTGAAATGTACTTTTTAATTTGTGTTTTTGACAGTTTAACTTTTTACTTCATAACTGTGAATGTGTTTGCTGAGTTTGTTTGTGTCAAAGTCAGAGAGCCGTGTCTCTCTACAGTCAGAGGTTTTTGTACGGCGGCTCAATGAGTTTGTATCACTGTGGTTGACTTTTGGTGGAGGAACCAGACTGGAGGTTAACTGTAAGTACATTTGACTCCTTTAACAACGCAAATTCTATAATTGTTCAGTTTTATTTTATAACTGTAGACATTACTGCAATATTTCAGCTGATTATTTGAATTTCATATCATTGTAGTGATTCTTGAATGTGTCACATCATGTCCAGACTAAAATCTTCTTCAGTGAAAAAAATTATTTCACTGGAATTAAAATTTAAAACAGTTTTAAGATGTCAGGTTTCCTACAAGTTTTTTTGTGTGAAAAAAAGTAGTGGACAATCATCTTTCAAAGGTTTTCATATCTTTCTGAAGGATATTCACTTTTCATGGACATGACAAATTTTTTTTGAAACATTACTGTTGCTGTATTAGTAAGTTTAATTTTTTGATACATAACTCAGTAATCCAGTAGTAGTCAGCACATTTTGAATGAACAAATCGAACACACACCTTCAAGATCTTTTCTGTTTTGGACCATAAATCTTAAAGTGAACAGAACATTAAAAAATACTCCTGAAATGTTTCATATTAGACGATGTAATTTTTTACATTAACATCAAATATGTTTGTAGTTTCTTGATTAAACATGAATAAATCAGAGGAACAAAATGTCAGTTTAAACTTTTTATCTTTAGTACTGAAACCTGTCTGTTGTCATGGTTCAGCAGTGATGCCTTTCTGTTACCATGGTTACTGAGCTCAGAGAGAGAAGTAAAACTTACATCTCAACATCTGGCAATCTTCAACTTTCTTTTTTAATTTGCTATAAAGTTACTGTGCATTGTTATGGTCTTTATAATTGATCGATAAAGCGCAGACAAAAATAATCATCCAAATTCAGTTTCTCAAAAATCTCGTCTCTCTCTCTCTCTCTCTCTGCAGTGGGTCGAGTCGTCCCCACCCTGACGGTGCTGCCCCCCTCCAGTGAGGAGCTGCTGCAGGGGAAGGCCACGCTCATGTGCCTGGCCAACAAGGGCTTCCCCTCAGACTGGAGTCTGGCCTGGAAGGTGGACGGCAGCAGCAGCAGCAGCTGGGAGGAGAGCAGGAGCCCAGGGTGCTGGAGAAGGACGGCCGCTACAGCTGGAGCAGCACCCTGAGGCTCCCTGCAGACCAGTGGAGGAAGGTGGGCTCTGTGACCTGTGAGGCCACCCAGGGCTCCCAGGCTCCGCTCACAGAGACACTGAGGAGAGACCAGTGTTCCCAGTCCTGACCTGACTCACTGGGACTCTGCTACTGGTTTTACTCTGCTACTGCTCTCTGAACTCTGTAACTCTCTCTGTGTCTCTTTCTTTCCTTCAGTCTCTCTCTAATCACATGTTTCATGGATAAAGTTTGTTTACTTGATGTAATTTTGATTATTTCTACACAATAAAGACCAGTTCATCAAATTAGTTGTTTTCATTTTTGTAGTAGTGAAAGTAACAGTTGCTAGAGGTCGCGTCCCATGAACAAGACTGAGTCCTCACTGCAGCAGCCTGGGTTTGAATCCCACCTGATCATCATAGTTTCAGTATCTGCAGTGTGATTCTAAAACACAAGCTCATTAAAAACTAAACTGTGTGACTTCAATTTGAATCATATGAATTTCAAAATACATTTAAATTACTTTATTAAATAATTATTACATAGAAATAAATATTCTATTTCAGATCTAAACAAATGAATATAAAATGTTGTTACATCTTTTAACTTATATTAACTTATCCACTTTTCAACTCATCTACAGTAGACATATATCTATGTGTCAACAATAAATGACAAATGCAAACACACAGAGTCAGTGAGCTGTAGCTGTCCTCAACATATCATGGTGTTTCCCCCTCAGAGCTGAGAGTGTTGATCTACATTTACAAGTAGAGCTACTGAAAACTTGTCATTTTTAGTATCCTCTACATGTAATATGGTAATATGGGTTTTTAGACAATTATTAGTGACACTAATATCAATGTAGGTTTGACATCTTTACGTGTCTGTAATATGGAAATTAGTTAAAGTAAAGTGGTGTTGGGTGTTTGAGGGGATGCTGAGGCCGATGATCTCAGAGAGCTTCCTTGAGAACCTCCAACCAGAAAACATGGAAGTCATCATCAGTTACATTTCTGTTTTTATGACGTGATCTTCTTCAGCATATCATCTGCTGAGGAAGATCATGTGATGTGATTGAAAGCTCCACAACATTTAGTGGATGGATGTTGTGGTGAGTTTGTTTTCCAAGGTTAAGAATAAACATTTAGTCTCAGTGTGTTTGTGGAGTTTTGATTTGCATGTTAGAGAAAATGTGTTATTCGATATTGTGTATATATGGGATATAGTTATATCAAGAAGGTACTTATTTCTTTAGAATTTTTATGACTTATGTTGATATTTAGCTTTTCTATAGATGACATATGTTTATATATTTTTAAAATACTTTTTTGTGTTTGTTTTGTTTGGGCAGTCTCTGATCCTGAATGTTTCTGATGACGATCTGTGTCTACATATTTGCAATTAAACATAGTTGAAATTGCTTTAATTTAGTATGAGGCTGAGGTCAAAGGTTCATGAACAAGACTTTTCTTATCTGCTTTCCCAGGCTGGCTACTCTGGATTATTTGGCAAATCAGAAAAAAGAGTGGGATTATAAAAAGATCGGAATCAACCTCGTAGATGACATTATGTG